>CAJVSB020000949.1:0-106194 GCA_911865555.2 Thlaspi arvense
AAAAATGGTCAAATTACATGTAAAATAGTTTCTATTTATTTACCAAATTTCCATCCAAAGTTAGAAGTAACCCCCTTTAACTTATATAGATTAGCTTTTATTTTAGATTTTTTTAGTTTAAAAAGCTGAAATTTAAGTTAAAATCTAAACCCAAACACCCTATTATCACTTTTCTGCTTGGGAAGTGCATAAGCACTTCCGAGAAGTAGATGCAAACACCTCCTTAATTTATTGTTAAAAATCATTAAGGGGTGACCCTCTTTTTTCTCAAACTTAAGACTTAATTTTTATAAAATTATCATGTGTCACATTATTTTAAATATTTAAAATTTGATTATCCTCTCCCTCATTTTGAGAGAAAGAAATTGGCCAAAAATTAGGCATACATATTTAATTTCTATATAACACTTATCTTTAATACTCAATTACTATCATCATACTTAACCCTAAAAGATTAAAATTGATAACATTAAAGTATGATAATCATCAACAAAATTAATATTACTGTTAGACCTAAGGGTAATCCGTATCATCGCAGTTAAGAGAACTATCATTGATTTCAAGATCACTAATATTTTTTATGATTAGTTCACTTAAATTATTTAATAAGCACCTACTTGTTTATTTTATTGTTTTAACATGTAACATTGACATTAGTAACATACATTCAACCATTTGATAAGTAAACAAGTAATTATTTATCTAAATTATTATTACTTAATTAAAAATTCTACAATAATAAATATTTATGAATATAATCATAATTTTATTGTATTCATTTACCTCTATTATATTTTATGAACTATTATCATATTAAAAATATATAATAATAAAAAATAACATGTCATATAATTAAAGTACAGGTTAATAATAAATAACAAATAAGAGAATAAACAATTAAATATTTATTTTATTAATTATTTAAGAGTATATAAAAAATACATTATATAGTTACAAATATCTTGAATGATTCTCTAAAAAAAATGACTCATTATTAAATGAACAATGTCTATTTGAAATGGGATAGTTTCCATCGAAAATGAATTTTTTTCAACTGAATTTCCTACGTGCAAGTATTTATTAGAAATTCAAGCATGGAAACTATTTCTAATAGAAATAAAGTCACAACATATAAATTGGATTCGTGACAAGTGTTAAGATTAGAATAAATTCCAATACTACAAGTATAACAGAAAATATGGAATTTAACTAAACCAAAAGCTGGTATAAGACAAAACCAACTTTTAATTCAAATAATAACCAAACTGTCAACACATAGGAGAAAAACTAGTTTGTAGTTAAATGGAGCTTCTAAAAACTTAGGAATACAAAGTCTGATAAAAAACTAAATCATTAACCTTTTCAAATCAAAGGCTAAGGTAGTAGAAATATGGGACTCCTCTCAGATAGCAGGATTCGTCAGACTAACAAACTCTGAATCTAAAAAAAATATAAGGGTAAATCTACTGACCGGTGAATACTAATATGTATTTATGAGAACAAAGTGCATGTACGCAAATATAACAGAGAATTTATTGGAGACAGATTTTGCAAACATTCAAAATTTAGGAGTTTGTAATCTAGAATGTTACAGATATCAAAATTAGATTGACAACTCATAGTCTGTTGGAAAATGGAATGACGACACTCAAATATAACAGAATCAAACATAAATAACAAATAGATTTTCCAAAACAAATTTCAAAATTTCCATACATGTTCCTTGTTATGCTTTTATAACAAAATTAATTCAATTTCCATAAATCAGATATATCACGAAAAATTAGAACTTGTAATAGATATGAAAAATAGTAAATTCTCATAAATACAAATATCACTCACTGAATCGACGAAAATCAAGAATTTTGATTCTCGTTCACACGAGCTTGATGAAAATAGTGAAAGAATCTAAAATCATAAAAAAAAAGTCTCATTTAAGGTTTTTAATGTATCTAAGAATCGAATAAATACAATTTCTTTATTAGGAACCTAATTAAATCCTAAAATTTCATTCTTAAACCCATACCAAGACTTCTAAAGTCCCAAACTAGTCAAATAAAATCATGAATGGAGTACCAAATTCATGCATCAATCTCATAAAATATAAAATCAGTTTGTTAAACCTCAAAACAATCAATTAAAGTGCTAAATCGGTCATGAATCAGCCACTAGAAGGCCATGAACCAGCCATTAGAAGGCTGAACCAGCCATAAACTAGCCATTAGGTCATTGAAATGGCCATAAATTGACTTGAAAAACACCAAACCGCCCTAAACCAGCCTGAGAAATACTAAACCAACCTTATAACTCATTGAATCGGCTGTTTATATACGGAACTAGCCTGATTTATGCACAAAATCGGCCTGAAACAACTTTATTATCCCTAAATCGGTATTAAACCGGTTGATTTAAATGTTAACCTAATTTGTTATGCCTTGAACCGGAAGTGAACCAATTGTATTCCCCTTGAACCAGCTGGTTTTGCATTTACCGCTTTATTTTATTTATTTTATTAATTCACTGATTCGGATCCAAGATCTAGTTTTGTTTTTGCTACCCAAGCCCATATACATAACTCCGGTCCAAGCCTATCCCGAAGTCCAAATTCATTTTTTTTTTATGGCCTAACCCACTTCTGGGCCTAGCCCAAACAAAAACCCAAAATCCCAGCCCAAACCTAGCTTCTTGAGTCAGTTTATATAAAGACTTGGACCCTTTCTTGAGTCTATTGTCATAACCCCGAAAACCCGAACAGTTGCATTGCGTACTTGGTTTTGCTGGAAGTGATCGATGATTCAAGTAGAAATTAGGAAGACGACGGCTAAAGTGGTAAAGATGACTTGTTGCAATGTGGTGCAAGGGTAGATTCAATCAGTAACTAGCCATGCGAGCTTGATTTCCCAACTTTCACTCCGTCGACTATGGTGGACAAAATCAAGAAAAATAAACGTGCACTAAGAGCAATTATGGAGAAATTGGTTTGAGATTCTTGTTCTATAAGGGTCGATTTTCACATATATACGATTAATTGAATATAATTCGTCAAATCTCTCATAGATTTGATCGGATCGAAGTTAGGATTCGAAAAAGAAATTTGGAAATGACGCTCAATACCTACCCTGTGGTATCTTGGAAATCACTGAATTCTTGTTATTGAGTATGGGGCATCCACCTATTAAAAGATTTCAATTAGAATATGACAGAGTAAGGATGAATGTAAAATCAGATTAGCAATTAAATTTGAAAGAAAGGAAACTCCTAATCGTCCTTCTATAGTGTCTCGATTATGAGACTGAGTGGCTCATAATCATAATCAAAACCCTACAAATGGACGATTGCTTCATCAACCATAAAAAACCTAGAGTTTTGATACAAATTTTGTCACAACCCAGAAATTGGATCCATGACTAGTGCTAGGGTTAGAACAAATTCCAATTTGCAAGTCTTACAGAAAACTCAGAATTTAACTAAACCAAAAGTTGATATAAGACAAAACAAAGTTTTAATTCAAATAATAACCAAACTGTCAACACATAGTAGAAAAACCTATTTGTAGTCAAATAGAACTTCTAAAAACCCAGGAATACAAAGTTTGATAAAAAACTAAATCACTAACTTCTTCAAATCAAAGGCTAAGACAGCAGAAATATTGGACTCCTCTCAGGTAGTAGGATCCGTCAGACTAACAAACTCTGAATCTGGAAAAATATAAGGGTAAGTCTACAGATCTAGTGAATAATAATATGCATTTATGAGAACAAAGAACATGTACACAAATATAACATATAACTTACTGAAAATAGATTTTATAAACAATCATAATTTATGGAGTTTGTAATCTAGAACATCATAGATATCAGAAATTAGATTGGTGACTCATAGTCTACCAAAAAACAGAATGGCGACAGTCAGTCTGCCGTGAAACAGAAGGACAACATCTCAGTTTGCTAGTATACAAATATACAAGTCAAGGTACCCAGTGTAACACCTATTGTTGTTAGCTATAATGTTCTAAAATTTGAAACTCCCTTAAAAGCAGCTTTTCAAAAATAACAAAACAAATTCACAGAACTTTTCATTTACAGATATAACAGAATCAAACATAAATAACATATAGATTTTCCAAAACAAATTACAAAATTTTCATATATGTTCCTTGTTATGCTTTTATAATAGAATTTAATTTTATTTTCAGAAATCAATAAATCATGAAAAATCAAAACTTGCAACAAATATGGAAAATAGTAAATGTTCATAAAGACACATTATTACTTATTGAACTAACAAAAATCAAGAATTCTAATCTTCGTTGACACAGGCTCGATGAAAATTGTGCAAAGAATCAAAAATTATAAAAAAATGTCTCATTTTAGGTTTCTAATGTATCTAATAATCGAATAAACACAATTTCTTAATTAAGAACTCGATTAAATCCTAAATTCTCATTTCCAAAACCATACCAAGGCTTCTAAAGCCCTAAACTGTCAAATAAGTTATGAACCTAGTACCAAAGTCATAAACTGATCTCACAAAACATAAAACAAGTTTGTTAAATATCAAAACTATCAATTAAAGTGCTAAATGAATCATGAATCAACCACTAGAAGGCTAAATTAACCATGAACTGCCCATTAGAAGGCTAAACCAACCATGGACTGGCCTTTAGGTCAATGAACTGGCCATAAATTGACCTAAAAAACACCAAACTAGTCCTAAATTGACTTAAGAAACATTGAACTGACCTTATAATTCACTAAACCAGCTGTTTATATTGTGAATCGACCTGGTTTATGCACAAACCCGGCCTAAAACAATTATTTTATCCCTAAACCCGTATTAAACCAGTTGGTTTGAGTGTTAACCTAATTTATTATGTCTTAAACCGGAAGTGAACCAGTTGTATTCCTCTTGACCCGGCTAGTTTTTCATTTATTGCTTTATTTATTTATTTTATTAATTCACTGATCTGGATCCAGAATTTTATTTTTTGGTACCCAAGCCCGAATAGATAACTCGGTCCAAGCGCATCCCGAAGTCCATATCCGTTTTTTTTTTAATGGCCCAACCCACTTCTAGGCTTGGCGCGAACCAAAAACCCAAAATCTAGCCCGAACCCAGCTCCTTGAGCCAGTTTATATACAGACCTAGACCCCTTCCCGGGTTTATTCATCCTCACTTGAATAGCCTGAATAGCTACATTATGTACCTGGTTTTGCTACAAATTGATTGATGATTCAAGTAAAAATTGGGAAGATGATGGCTAAAATGGTAAAGATGGCTTATTACAACAATAGCGCAAGGGTAGATTCAATCAGTAACTGGACAAGTGAGCCTGATTTCCCAGCTTTCACTCTGTCAACTATGGTAGAAAAAATCGGGGAAAATAACGTGCACAAAGAGCAATTATGGAGAAATTGGTTCGAGATTCTTGTTCTATGAGGTCAATTTTCACCTATATATGATTAATTGAAGAATAATTCATCAAATCTCTCATAGATTTGATTGGATCAAAGTTAGGATCTGGAAAGGAGATTGGGAATGATGCCCAAATCATTTTTTTTTTTTGACTTTAAATTGGAGTCCCCCATTTTCTTGATTTCATTCAATTTCATCCATGCAAGTTCTGATGATTTCTATTCAAACCCACAAAGTTTTAATTGTTCAATTAAATCTCTTATTATTTTAATTCAACCCCCATACTTCTTGTTTCATTCAATTGAGCCCTCTAACCTTCCCTTTTCTTGCAATTGAGCCCCTATAAGTTTCTAATTCTTCATTTACCCCAGAATTTGGAGTATTACAAATAAACTGTCAGAAATTGAAAACTTGTCCGTTGAAAAAATTTACCATTGGATTGGAAATGTGGTCATTGGATGTTCTTAGTCTATCGAAAGTTTTTTGCTTTATTTTCTATTTTATTTTTTTCGGATGGAATTTTTTGTTGAATTTTTTTAATTAAAAATCCTATTCCCCCACCGCCAATCTTTGGGTCGTCTATCTTTAGTTCTCTTCCTCCTTCTCTGGAATCTATTGTCACTTTTTGCGTCTTCCTTTTCTTTTCTTTTCTTTTCTTTTCTATTTCTTGAATCAGTTGGAGCACCAGTGTGAACATTATATGGAAACAAAAGTTTATAACGATAATTTGCTCCGACCGTGTGAACATTCTTTTCTTCTCGATTTGGCAACATATCAGTCTTAAACCCACAAAAGAAATAAAGTAAAGATAATACTTCCAATTAAAAGAGAGAAAAAAAAAAAGATAGTACAAGAATTGCTATCCTCTGAAAAGTTTTACCTTCTGCGTGAAAGTTGATAAAATATAAGCAGAGTTGTTCTCGTATTCACGAAACTGGTTGGTCAAGCTGACTTCAAGTCAGGCAGGTTGTAAAGCAAAGCAAGATGAAAGGGCAAAAAGCCACAAAGTTTCGTTTGGGGCGGAAAGGAAGAAAAAAAAAAGGCAGAAATATAAAAGGGACGGCTGGGAATTTGAAAGTAGGGACAATGCGTTTCCGACAGACAAAGTTCCCGATTCCTAATGCTGCATTTCAAAAAATTACCTTCAATTTTCACGGACAGAGAATTTTTTGTCGGAAATGTTACTTAAAAAAGTTATCTTTTTTGATTCGAACGAACTTTATTTTCTATAAAAAAAAAAGATTTTTTTTGGTTAAAAAAGGGACGACCAAGAATCTATCGTAAAATTTATTTTTTAAAATAGTATTATCTTTCTTTGGTTTCCGATGGACACTACTATTGAAAACTTTATTTTCTTATAAAATATTATTTTTATAGTTTCCAATAGACACTGTGATTTAAAATTCTACTTTATTTTAAAAAATATTTTTTTTCAAGTTTTTGACGGACAGAGTCCATCAAAAAAATTTTGATGTGTTATTCCTGTAATTTATCCAACAAATTTATCAATAAAAATACAAAAGGCAAAAATGTTATTATTAGACAAAATTACATCCATCAAAAATTATTTTTTGATATATGGATCCAAATCTTGTCCAACCTAGAACTCATAACTCAAAATTCAATTTCTGGCCTAGCCTAATTTAGCCATGACCTTGCCCGTATAAAAAACCAACCATTTTAACTTGGGTTGCTCACGGTATAATGAAATTAGAACCCAAGACCCAAAAACCCTAATTTCAACCCAGGCCTGTCTGCCCCGCCTGACCCAAAATCTGAGGGTTTCATCTTAACTCAAAAGTGTACAAACTGGACTAAATAAAAGATTTGATCAATTATCTCAAATTTCTAGCAATTTTCTTGCAAATGGATGTTTCCAGATGACTTGGAATGCCTAGGCGAGTGTAGCAACAGATTTCAATCCAACATTGATCATCTTAATTTGCAAAATTAAGCTCAAAAATGCCCTAATTGGCTGAGAATGAACAAACCAAAAAGCTATGCAATTACTCCGCTTAAAAACCACTTTTTTAGAAATTTGTTGAGGGCTTTCATAGTAGGGACTAGTCGCACAAGATTATATAAATTTTTTAATCGACAAACATTCAAATTGATGCTTAATTACTTGAAAAACTAATTGTTCATATGTTACATAAAATTTTTTTATTTTTGCAATTAAGTCCTTGGATTCTAGGCTTCTCTCGATTTGGTCCTTGGAAACTTTTATAAATTTTGTTCTGATCCCCTTTGTTCTAATTAATTCAATCACATCCTTGAGTTTTTCAATTGAACCCCCTAATTTCTTAATTCTTTTAATGTGACCCTCAATTATCAATTTATTTTATTTTATTTTTTTCAAAATTTGGGTTACCATGGACTGGCCATTAGGTCACTAAACTGGCTATAAATCAACTTGAAAAACACTGAATCAGCCCTAAACCGACCTAAAAACACTGAACCGACTTTATAATTCACTAAACCGGCTGTTTATATACTAAACTAACTTGGTTTATGCACAAAACCGGCCTAAAACAACTGTATTATCCTAAATCGACATTAAAATGGTTGTTTAATTGTTAACCTAATTTTTTATCCTTGAATAGGAAGTGAACCAGTTGTATTCCCTTTGAACAGGTTGGTTTCCATTTATTACTTTATTTATTATTTTATTAATTCATTGATTCGGATCTAGGACGTGATTTTTTTTGGCACCCAAGCCCAAATTGATAACCCAATCCAAGCCCATCTCGAAGTCCATATCCGTTTTTTTTGTTATGGCCCAACCCACTTTTGGGCCTGGCACGAACCAGAAACCCAAAATCCCAGCCCCGAGCCCAGCTCCTTAAGCTAGTTTTTATGTAGACTTGGACATCTTCCCGGGTCTGTTTGTCCTAACATGAATAAACTGAACAGCTACACTGCGTACCTCGTTTTGCTAGAAATTGATCAATGATTCAAGTAAAAATTGGGAAGACGACAGTTGAAATGGTAAAGATGGCTTACTGTGACGATGGCGCAAGGGTAGATTCAATCAGTAACTAGCCACGTGAGCCTAATTTCCCAACTTTCACTCTGTCTACCATGGCAAACAAAATTAGGAAAAATAACGTGCACAAAAAGCAATTATGGAGAAATTGGTTTGAGATTCTTATTTCATGAGGGTCAATTTTCACTTATATACGATTAATTGAAGAATAATTCATCAAATCTCTCGTAGATTTGATAAGATTGAAGTTAGGATCCAAAAAGGAGATTTGGAAATGACGCCCAAATCAGATTTTTTTTTTACTTTAAATTTCAATCCTCAATTTTCTTGATTTTATTCAATTTCATCCTTGTAAGTTCTGATGATTTCTATTCAAACCCACAAAGTTTAATTGTTCAATTAAATCCCTTATTATTTTAATTCGGCCCCTATACTTCCTGTTTCATTCAATTGAGTCCTCTAACCTTCCTTTTCTTGCAATTGAGCCCCTATTAGTTTCTAATTCTCAATTAGCCCCAGGATTTTGGAGTGTTACAAATAAACTGTCAGAAATTGAAAACTTTTCTGTTGAAAAAATTTAACCATTGGATTAGAAATGTAGTCATTGGATGTTCTCAGTTTATCGAAAATTTTTTGATTTATTTTCTTTTTTACTTTTTTTGGTCGGATTTTTTTGCTGAATTTTTTTTAATTAAAAATCCTATTCCCCCACTGCCAATCTTTGGGCCTTCTATCTTTAGTTCTCTTCCTCCTTCGCTAGAATCTTTTGTCAATATTTGCGTCTCCCCTTTACTTTTGTTTTCTTCTGTTTCTTGAATCAGTTGGAGCACCAGTGTGAACATTATATAGAAACAAAAGTTTATACAGATAATTTGTTCCGGCTGTGTGAACATTCTTTTCTTATCGATTTGGCAACATATCAATCTAAACCTACAAAAGAAATAAAGTAAAAATAGTACTTTCAATTAAAAGAGAGGGATAAAAAAAAGGATAGTACAAGAATTGCTATCCTCTGAAAAGTTTTACCTCCTGCTTGGAAGTAGATAAAATATAAGCAGAGTTGTTCTCGTATTCACGAAACTGGTTGGTCATGCTGACTTCAAGTCAGGTGGTTTGTAAAGCAATCTGGAGAGAGAAGTTGAAAGGCAGAAAACGCTGGGAAGAAGTGGTGTTCCAAGTGCGTTGGCAGCAAAGCAATATAGAGAGAAGATGAAAGGGCAAAAAGCCACATAGGTTTCGTTTGGGGCAGAGAGGTAGGAAAAAAAAAAGGACAGAAATATAAAAGGGACGGCTGAGAATTTGAAAGTAGGGAAAATGCGTTTCCGACAGACAAAGTTCCGATTCCTAATCCTGCATTTCAAAAAATTACCTTCAATTTTTTACCGACAGAGAATATTTTGTCGGAAATGTTACTCAAAAAAAATTATCCTTTTTGATTCTAACGAACTTTATTTTCTATAAAAAAAAAGATTTTTTTTGGTTGAAAAAGGGACGGCTAAGAATCTATCGTAAAATTTGTTTTTTAAAATAGTATTATCTTTATTTGGTTTCCGATGGACGCTACTATTGAAAATTTTATTTTCTTATAAAATATTATTTTTATAGTTTCCAATGAACACTGTGAGTTAAAATTCTACTTTATTTTTAAAAGATATTTTTTTTCTATTTTTCGATGGACAGAGTCCATCAAAAAATTTTGACGTGTTATTACTGTAATTTTTCCAACAAATTTACCAATAAAAATACAAAAAGGCGGAAATGTCATAATTAGACAGAATTACATCCATCGAAAATTCTCCTTTTTTAGCTGTGATTTTTACTTGATAATATTAAAATAATTTTCTTAATTTTGTATAGTTAATTTTAATAGTTAGCAATACACACACGCACGCACGAGACATCGATTTTGGTATCTTCATATGATTCTTATAAATTGTTAAATATTAATATTTCTATCTTTTTATTGTTGTAGTTTTCACAAAATGTGCATGGAGCCACAAGAATAAAACTCTTATATTTATATGTTATATTTTTTATTTGCAAACAAGTAGCAGTTTGAATAAATAATCAAATATTCTTTATACCTAAATATTCTAAAATATAGTTAATTGAATGTTAGAAATGTTTTTACAGATAAAAACTAACAACTCTTCTTTTAATTTTGGTAATTTTAAGAATGAGTTTCACATATAAAGAAAATTTAGAGATATCTCAATGAAATTTATAGGAAAGAAAAGAAAAAAAAAAAAAGAAGGAAAGATCGACATATATGTAATAATAAATATACAAATGTACTACTTTTCATTTTTGAATATCATATTAATTAGTATATCTAAAATTGTGGATAATTGCCTTGTTTATAATGCGCGCGCGCGCGTACAATATATATATATATATAATATATCATATTCAAAAAATGATATTTGAAACATGTCAAAGAAAAGAAACAAATGTTTTATTTTAAAATTTATTTTTCATTCTTTCATACTATAAATTTATTTCTTAATAAATTCCTAATTGACAATTGAAAATAAATTTAGCTATTGTTGCAAATTTTAATAAAAAAAATATTTTCTTCAATATCAATTAAGTCAGTTAAATTTATAAATTAAAACTAGATAAAAATAATACTTTATTTTTATTTGATAAAATATGTTCGTGTAAAGCAAGTGATACAATACTAATAATGCTATAAGAATTTGATTAATACACGTTCTCCTCCCATTTCATTAATAAAGGAAATACTGCTGCCCGTCCGGTATATTACCACCTATTCCCCCTTAACAGTACTCATCCTTTTTTTTAATTTATTAATTTCATTTTTTCATATTAATTTTTTTATGAATCATTTTTTAATTTTTTTCTTTATTCAAAATAATATTTTGTTAATACAATTATTCTTAAAATAAAATTTTTTATTGAGAAAATAAATTTATATAAATTAAATGAAGTATACTAACAAAATATATAAACAAATTTTTAAGAAAATCTATTCATGGATATATCAAACTATTATTTTGAATGATGAAAAAAATGATTCAAAAAAAAATAACACAACAACATAAAAATCAATAGATTTAAAAGAACTTTGAATTTAAAAAAAAAATTGTTAAGGGCGGGCGGGAGGCAATTTACCAGACTGGACAGCTCACCTTTCGCAGCAGCCAAGTTTTTTCCATTAATAAATTAATTTTAGCCTTTATTTCATTTCATTCGCCCCTTAGTTCTTTTTGTATTATATCTTTAATAATTTTATTTAATAGAAATGATATAAGGGATAAAATATTTTTATATTTATAAAATAAATTAAATTTGTAAAAGCGCACAATGCCACGGTATTTCGAGGTGAATCAGTTTCAAATAGGAAAAGGGATGATAATGCCTTTAAAGACTTAAAAACAAAAATATGGCAAAAATCATTTTAACTATTGAATTTCTTTCTTTGTCTTATATATTTCCTGAATTTTATAACATATCATTTATTCCCCATAAACTAACATTGTTAATCTGCTATTAGATTTACTTTATAAACTATTCAATTTTAAATATTACTATTAAAATAATTAATTATTAAAATATTAAATTTTAAAGTAATATATTAAATCAATAATAAATATTCTTAAATATATTTAATTTTAAAATTTACAAACTTAATTTAAATTATTTATGTAACTTAACTAAATAAAAATTATCAATTATGAATAAATAATGTGAATTTAGTAAAAAATTAATCAAGATGTAATTGAAACCTAATTAAAAATTATTTATTAATAATTTCTATTAAATTCAAAGTGTTTATTCATAAATGGTAATTTTTTTATTTGATTAAACTATGTAAATAATTTAAATTAATTTCATAAAATTTAGCTATATTTAATGCCTAAAATTAAATACTTTTAATAATTTTTTATATCAACTTAAATTTTTAAATTTAATAATTAATTATTTTAATAGTAATATTTAAAATAGTTAACATTTAAGATTAAAGAGATTAAGGGATAAATATAACCACAAGTTAATAGTGTTAATATTCAAGATGATAAATGATACATTGTAATTTCTAGGAGATAATTAAGATAGAGAAAAAATCTAAAAGGATAGAGAATAAAATTTAAAACGGTAAAATAATTTTTGTCAAAAAATATCTTTAACAAATTCCCCCAACAAAAAATACAAAGACAAAATTTAAAAGCCATCCAAGGAGATTAAAAGGACGGTCTTCTTTTATTTGTTTAGATACAGGGCACCGCCATAAGAATCAACTACGTGTTGCACCGTGCCCTAAAAAAGAACCTTTATTCCACACCCCACATTACTAAACAAGTCATAAGCAGCTTAATCAGAAATCTTCCCTCCTCCATGGCTTCATCGCTTGCAATATCTTTCAACAGTTCTAAATGGAACCCACAGAGTCTCTCTTCAGTATTCTTCCCCACAATTCATCCAAACAAAACCCTAAGCTTCCCTCTTCATCCATTCAAACCCAATTCTTTAAACATATACTGTTCACCATCCTTGCCCACATCTAGCTATTTAATCCCAGACCTGGACAAAACTCAAGAAAAAGAAGAAGATGAAAGTGATGAGAGGCCTCTTCACCAAACGTGGAGACAAATCCAAGGCTGCCACGACTGGCAAGGCCTCCTGGACCCGACAATCCACCCCAACCTCCGTCGAGAAATTATCCGCTACGGCGAGTTTGCGCAGTCCTGCTATGACTCCTTCGACTTCGACCCCCACTCCAAGTACTGCGGCACTTGCAAGTACCCTCCCTCCATCTTCTTCCGAAAGCTGAACATGGACCGCAGAGGATACTTCCTCACACGCTACCTCTATGCCACCTCCCACATCAACCTCCCCAACTTCTTCAGAAAATCCAAGCTCACCTCCGTTTGGAGCAACCACGCCAACTGGATGGGCTACGTGGCGGTGGCTACTGATCCTGATGAGATCCGAAGGCTGGGACGCCGCGACATCGTGGTAGCATGGCGGGGCACTGTTTCATACCTCGAGTGGATCCAGGACCTCAAGGATTTTCTCCGTCCTGCTCATTTCGCCCAGATGCTCTGATTAAAGTAGAGTCAGGGTTCTATGATATCTACACCCAGAAGGAGAGATCGTGCGACTACTGCACCTTCTCGGCTCGTGAGCAGGTTCTTGCCGAGATCAAGCGCCTCATCGAAACTTACAGAGGTGAGCAGCTCAGCATCACCATAACAGGCCACAGCCTCGGTGCAGCTCTCGCATTGTTAAATGCTTACGACATTGCTGAGATGAAATTGAACTTGTTAGATAACGGTAATTCAAAACACAATCATTTAGTCCTTCATATAGTTTAATTATTAAATTCTCAAACGTGTTTTCACTAAATTTTTAGTATTTCATTTTCGTTTTCATTTTACGGAAAAGGAGCAAAAATTCCGATCACTGTTTTCTCATTTTCTGGGCCCCGAGTGGGTAATCTCAAGTTCAAGGAGCGTTGTGATAAGCTAGGAGTGAAGGTGCTGAGGGTAATCAATGTGCACGACAAAGTGCCCACGGTGCCGGGTATTTTGGCAAATGAGAAGTTCTGGTGCCAGAAGTATCTGGAGGAAGCAATGTCTTTTCCTTGGAGTTACGCACATGTTGGCGTTGAGCTGGCTCTGGATCACACCCATTCGCCATTTCTCAAGGACACCAAAGACATCATATGTTCCCACAATCTGGAGGCTCATTTGCACCTCCTCGACGGCTACAACGGCCGTGGCTCGACTTTTGAGTCGGTGACACAGAGGGATATAGCACTGGTTAACAAGAGCAGTAACTTCTTGAGGGAGGAGTTTGGGTGCCTGCCTACTGGTGGCAGGAGGAGAACAAGGGGATGGTTTTTTAGAGAGAGGGATGGGCGGTGGGTTGTGCCGGAGAGGGCTGTCGTGGAGGCCCCACCGCCGGACACCGCCCACCACTTTCAAGAGGTGATGCTTCAGCTTGCACAGTCCTCTCTAAAAGCACTTTAGTCATTAAAGGACACAATGAAAGTGGGTATCAAGGTTCGTTAATCATCTTTGGCATCGTGTTCCCTGTCTAGTTATCCATTTATTACAGGACATTTAGGAAGGCCATGTTTGTTCGCCAGATATGTGTTTGGTTCATGATTGAATTAATTATACACTTCATTTAGCTTTCCCTGTTTAAAGCAGCCTTTACTGTCCCCACGTGATATTCATCAATGTATGTTAATTTTGTAGAAATTGCGAATATAAAGGTCAAATTACAGCTAAAAAACAAATAATTAGTGGCAACAGATTAATGATTTTTGGAATGAGTCACTAATTATTGACTATTCAATCATCTATTAATAATTGAGAATTACTCTCATTTGTTTTAAAAAATATAATAATAAATTTGTGACTGATTTTGTAATTCTATTAGTGCAATCACAAATCGGTTACAAAATTAGTAATTACTAGTATTTTAATTACTAAAGAGTTACTAATTAGTGATTTTATCTTAGATGATTACAAAATGAGTGACTAATTAGTGCATTTATCTTAATCAGTCATAAGAGAGTCATTAATTTAGACATGGGTTATAAATTCAGTCACTAATTAGTGACTTTTGTTTTGGCAGTCACAAAAGAGTTATTAATTAGTAATTATTCTTTTGGCAATTACTACTAAGGTCATTATGTCAGTCAATAGTCCTTTACTACAGTCACAATTAATAACCCTAACTCAAGCGGTTACAAATAAAAAAGTTATTAATTAGTGGCCCATTTTTATCGATTACAAAATCAGTTAATACTATTTTTTTGAAATTAAATATTTTAGTCAAATATAGGTAAAAATTATATAAAAATGAATTATAAGATTTAAACCATGATCTTATTTTTGAAGGGGCAAATAATTTGTAGACTTAAATGTTTATAATCAAACATTTCATGTATGAAAATTATATTTTTAAATTAAACCAAACATCCTTGTAAAAGTGAATTTCTAATTATATGAATTAGTTATGATAAAATTTTATAATATAACCAAAATTATTACATATTTTATATATATACACATATATATGTCTATATACAAGCAAAAGAGGTCAATGAAATAAATAAATACAATAAAAAATAAAAAAGATCATATTCATTGTTGAGAAAGTATTTTTCTCTTAGGGGTCACTAGTCCTTAACCTTTAATTGCTACTAAAGTTACTGTAATTCAAGTATGCTCCTTTAATGTTTTCTATGTTTAAAATGTATTTTGTCATATAAATTTATATTATTAACCTGGATATATTAAACTTCCTTTTACAAATTGAAATGATAAAATACTTGTAAAATTTTTTTAGAATTAGTGCAAGCAAGTGGGACTTACTATATCCATGTGAATTATATTTCCTATTTCTATGAATAGGAAGGAATTGTTCCATTATTATCAAATAATGGAAAAAAGGTAAAATTCTAGAGCCGATTAGCCTGATAGGATTAATTACTCAAAGAGATAAGATAGAAAATATTAACTTAGAGGGTTTTGAACAGAATTTATCCACTTAAGGTAATTTAGATCTTCAAAATATCTCTGGATACTATATAAGAGGCTTGATTATTGTACCATCTTTTGCAACACGCTTATCTAATTTTCTCTACTCTCTCTCTCTCACACACACACACACACACACACAGAATTATGTATATATATCTCTGTTTTTAAACCAAATTTAAACATAAAGGTTACAAGGATCAATACATTGAGTTACATGCACCATGCCATTAGGTTATAGGCATTGTGCCGTTCAATTACTAACATAGTTTTATTCAGTTACAAGCAGATTCTTATTCAGTTATAAAGCATATATCTCTATTTAGTGAACCAAGTCTAAACCTAAGTCTCATAGACATCGATTAGTTCAGTTACAAACACAGTTGTGCTTAGTTACAAGTAAAGTCCCATTTAGTTATAAACAGATATCCGTTTAATTACAAACGTATATCTCTATTTAGTGAACCAAGACCAAGCCTAAGTCTCACAGGTATCGATTGACTCAGTTACAAGTATGGTTCCGTCCAGTTATAAGCAAAGCCTCATTCATTAAAAGTACATCTATATTCAGTTATAAGCACATATCTTCGTTTAATGATTCAAGTCTTAGTCTAAGTCTCATAGACATTAATTGGTTTAATTACAAGCATAGTTCCATCTGATTACAAGCAAAACCCTATTTGGTTACAAGCGTATCTTTGTTCAGTTACAAGAATATATCTCTATTTATTGAACTAAGTTTAAGACAAAGTCTTGCAGACATCGATTAGCTCAATTACAGGTACTGTTTCATTTGGTTACAAAAAGAGTCCTGTTTATTTATAAGTACATCTTCATTCAGTTACAACTATATATCTTCGTTTATTAAACTAAGTTGAAACCCAAGTCTTGCAGACATCGATTGGTTTAGTTATAAGCACGGTTTCATCCAGTTATAAGCAAAGTCTCGTTTAATTACAAGTAGATCTTTGTTCAATTACAAGAATGTATCTTCATTTAGTTAGAAGTAAATTTCCAATCATATGAACTAGTTATGATAAGATTTTATAAAAAAAAAATTAAGATCATTGGATATGTCATACATATATACATATATATATGTATATATATGTTTATATATAAGCAAAAGAGAATCTATTATCAATTAAATAAAACAAAATAAGATCATTTGCATTATCAATGAAACATTGTCTTCTTAGGAGCCACCCACCCTTCAACCTTAACAATTGCCAAAATTATTGTAATAGTCCTTCTAATAATGAAGGTGATAAAGGTATATTTTTCATGCAACCCATAAACTTTATCATCCACATTATTGATATTCAAATCAGAGGCATAGAAAACAAAAAGTCAGGAGAACATAATTAATTTGTACCAAAATATATTGTTATATGTGCAATGGAATAGAGTTTGATGTTATATAATAAAATTTAAGTTCCTATAATAACCAGGTCTAGATTCAGGATATAATCTCATTCACAATTATGAAATAATTCAAATTAAACATTTAAATATTACATTTCTTCAAATTTTCAATAAATTAATAACGTTTTTTAGTTCATTGAGCAGTTCGATTTTTCAAATGTCGCCCAAATGTATTATATAATCTTATTCTGTAAAAAATTACTCTCCTAGGCACTAGATAATTAACTTGAAAGAGTTCAAAAGTAAAATAATTATCTTTACATATATGGATATTGAGTAAGCACGAGCAAGCAATTAAATGAATGAGAATGGTCATATAAGATCAAGAGCCAAAAAGGTTTTAGGTTATATCTATATGTATACAGACAATTTTTTTTTATAATTAAAGTGATATAAATTAAAAATTCACATAATTAAAATTCAATTTTTAACCATAATTTCATTCTATTTAAAATAACATAATAATTGAATACTAAATTTAAAAAATATAAATAATTAAATTTTTATAATTTTCAATAGGAAATTATTTATATTTTTATATAATTATTTGTACTAAATCAATATTTATATCAATATTTGTATAATTTTCATAATTATTTATAAGTTTTGATGGGAAATTATTTATATATATTTATTTAGAATCTATCAATATTTATATAAATTAGTTGTTTAAATATATATTTGTAAAATTATTTCCTATTTTCACCAACTTATTATCAATCATCATATTTCCTGATCCTTTCCCTCCATCCAATTTTTACCAAATTAGTTTCACTTCATCTTTCTCTGCAAAATCCTTCCAGTTTTATACCTAAATGGCATATCTGTTTTGATTTATTATAAATATTCCATATGTTTACAAGTTTTAAACTTGATTAACTTATTTATTTTGATTTATTGTAAATATTTTCATATGAAACATGTACAAGAACTTATTTTTTAAATTAAATTGATGTAAATTAAAAATTTATGCAATTACAATTCAATTGTTAAAACTTAATTTTATTCTTTTTTAATAACATTACAATTAGATACTAATGTAAAAAGTATTAATATTAACAGATTCTAACTAATTGTAAAAGTTAATCAAGGTAATCTCCATTGACATTCTCGAAAATCCTTCCCCCACAAAATTTCCCTCCAAAATCTCCCAAACTTTCCATTCGTTCCTGAAATCTCACTACCAAAAAAAAAACTTTTAGTGCCCATAGCAATGGGTCATAAATTAGTGACTGATTAGTGACCTAGTAGTGACCAACTAAGGTTAGGTTATTTGAAAAAAAAAAAAAAATAACCGATTTGTGACCACAAACACTACGGTCAGATATCGGTCACAAAATTAGCGATTACTACGGTTTTAGTTACAAAAGAGTTAGTAATTAATGACCGATTATGAGGCAGTTACAAAATGGGTCACTAATTAATGACCCTCTCTTCATGGGTCACAAAGAAGGTCACAAATTTGGGGGTGGGCCTTTACAATCAGTCATTGATTAGTGATTCCAATTAAGGCGGTTACAAATGGGTCGCTAATTACTGACTTCGAAATTGACGGTTATAAAAAAGGGTCACTAATTAGTGACCTGCTTTAGGCGGTTACTATTAAGTTCACTACTCCGAGGAAATGATTCTTTTACTACGGTCATTAATTTGCGACTCCCTTTTCTCGGTTACAAATCGGTTAGTAATAAATTTTTTTTTGTAATTAAATATTTAGCTCACCAAGTGGGAAAAATTTAGTTACAAGCATATCTCTATTCAGTTACAAGCATACCTCCATTTATTGAATTAAGTAGTTGACTAGTTCAGTTATAAATAAAGTTTCATTGAGTTACAAACACAGACTCATTAGATTACAAGCAAATCTTTGTTTCGTTACAAGCAAGAATATATAGAGTTACAAGCAGAGGCCTTTATAGTTACAAGCATATATACTCGCTCAATTATAAGCAGAAACCTGTATGTTACAAGCAAAGACTCGTTTAGTTACAGGCAAAGACCTATATAGTTGCAAGCAGAGTTTTTTATAGTTACAAGCATATACTTGTTCAGTTATAAGCAGAGACTTGTATAGTTACAAGTAAAGACTTGTTTAGTACAAGGAAAGACCTGTATCATTGCAAGGAAAGATCCGTTCACTTACAAGCATTGCCCAGTTTAGTTACAAGCAAACAACAAAGGCAGTCCTGTAATTTTAGCGGAAATGAAAATATGATAATCTTTTTGTTATAAGCAAAGAACTGTATAGTTACAAGCAGAGACTAGTATAGTTACATGTAAAGGCTCGTTCAGTTACAAGCAGAGACTTGTATAGTTGCAAGCAAAGTTTTTTTATAGTTATAAGCATATACTTGTTCAATTACAAGCAGAGACTTGTATTGTTACAAGTAAATATTTATTTAGTTATAAGCAGAAACCCGTATAGTTACAAAGAAAGACCCGGTCAGTTGCAAACATAACCCCGTTTACTTACAAGCAAAATACAAGGGCTATTTAGCAATTTTAGTGGAATTGAAAATCTAATATTCTGTTACAACCAAAGACCTGTATAGTTACAAGTAGAGACTCATTACATTATACGTAGATCTTCATTCAGTTCGAAGCATAACTCTCTCAATGTATCCAACTATAAGCTTGAAAAAGAATGTGTGAAATTTATATCTGTATAATAACCAATAAAGAATATATGTGCAATTATTTTTCTCGATCTATAAAGTATGTATAAGCTTAACTAGCAATTAGTAGTTGTTTTCATGCATCTATGTCTTATGAATAATTACAAAAAAAAATTTGCAAGGCATTAAAAATTCTTTATGTTGCATGTCCACTAGAAATTGTTACAATCCCTTATTTTTCCATGATAGGCAATGCGAAACTCAACTCAACCTAATTTGTTCTAGACCCCAGCATCCTTGGTAACTTTCTCCCGGTATTCATTTTTGGGGTGTGTCACCCAGTCACAAACATATTATTTTCTAAACTCTCGGATCATGACCTGTAGAAATGTATCAGATTAAAATTGAATGCACTATCTTGTACACATGAATGTAGTAGTGTTGTTGTAATCAGTCATTTATGAAAGAATACTTAGACATGGGTGCATTATCCCAAGTCTGCATGTATCTTAGTACATACACCCCGTAATCACAACTGCATCCACATATTAAACATGAATAATATGGCGAGACATTATATGTTCCAATTAATTTAATTCTATACTTACCCGTTTGATCGTAGAGGGAGATTGACTTATTCCAATTTAAGTTGGTTATCTTATGGGGATCTGTGGCCAAATTCTCGTAGGAGCTCGTAAAATTTTGTCGCTTGGGTAAAAAGACATACATATCATTCGGATGGTGGAGAAGATAGTGTAGTGAAATCTATGAATATGTTGCCAATGACATGATACCGTGAACTGCTCGAGTTGATGCTTTGGGCTTGCTTTGTTCATCTTCATGAAATTTAACACATAGTGTTCTACTTGTAGGGGACACCACATAACAGCTCCAATGCTCCTGTAGAGGCAAGGAGCAAAAACCTAGAATAATTATAAAATTTCAGTAATATACAGAGATATGAAAGTAACTAAACAGTAATATGCTTGTAAGTAAGCGTGCATTATTACAACCATAATTAAACTTACTCAATTGCAATTGAAGATGTCATATCCTGCTACAATTTGATCGAAGACACTCTCTACAAAAGTGGTGTCTTTAATGGCCTTCTCGAAATGTACAATTACGTTATCTTACATGGGAAAAAATTGTTAAACAATGGAACTGAATATTAAATAATGCTATCAAAAGTAAGTAATACATACCATATTGGATACCCACTGTCTATTGTAAAGAGTGTGCAGGTCTGATTGTGACAAGTGGACTCCAAACATACTAACAAGCACAATATCATATAAACAGAATGTATATGAATCATATTATCACAGAAATATATAAATTAGTTTGAACTAACAAATTAATTTTGAGTCACATGTCTTCATCAGACGGTGATTTGTGGGTGCAATATGAAAACATGGCATTAAGGGCAAATTTATTTTGGTTTGTAGATGAGGCCACTGATAGTTTTCTCCTAGCATATGTTCTTGTTTGGCGGGGAAGAACATCCTCATTTACTTTAGCAGCAGGGTCTTCCTCAGGTTGTTTTTTTTCCTAAGGTGCCCCTTTGGTTTTCTCCGACTCCTCAGCTTCTTGCTGAGATGCTGGGGATACAGCAGCAGGTTCATCAGCTTCTTGCGAGATGCTGGGGATGTAGCAATAGGTGCCTCTTGGGTTGGATTGCATTCCTCCTGAGCTTCTTCTTACTGTGCTTTATAAGATGGACTTTGAGGGTGTTGCGGCCGCAGTTATTAGTGCAATGTCAACAAGTTTTAATTTCTTGTAAACCGTTGACATTACATCTTTAGAGATATTCCTTATGAGCTAAAACAAAATTGAAGTTAAATTTATAAAAAATAAGCCCTAGTGATGTGGCAGTTAGTGTTTAGTATTTACCTCATGTTGCAACCTACTAGCTGCAATGTCCAGATCCATGTCGGCGCTTTCTAGGGGACAACACCTTGGAATGTATGTCAATATGTTAAATGAATCGACCTTTATATAAATACCTTGAAAGCAATGTGCTTGTAACTTCACATACATATGCTGGTAACATTATGTATATAATGATTGAAAGTAATCATATGAGTGCTTGTGACTTAACAGATACTTTATAGTACCTCTTTGCCTTTGCCTCCCTTCTCAAATTAAATGCGTCTTTGAATTTGTTTGTTTTTTCATTACCTAGTCAAAGGCGTCTCATTACTGACTTAGATTGATTAGTTGGGGAATTTGTACAAGTAAAAAAGTTAATAAATTAAAAATAATAAAGCTATCAGTTGTAAATTTCAAGTAACAATATGCAAGTCCAAAATGTGACAACAAAACACAGCTTACCATTAAGAAGAATGTACAACCACTGAGTGATTTCTTCAATCCCTCACCCACCTTAAACTCCTGGATCTTACCCACCAGCGTATCCAAAACTAGTTGACCCTAGTTATACTGTGATGGATTGTTGACATCTACTACAGCATCCAGGAGTCTAGTACTAGAGGTATTTTTGGAGGTTAGGCAGAGGAACACGGTCAAGGCGTACAAGATGAATGATCTTTTGAACATTGTATCCAAACTACATAACCTAATATTTGCCTTCAAAGTGGTTAGGCTTACACCCTTAAGTGCCTGCACCTCTATAAGACACTTTCCTGCTCCTCTTGTCATCCAAAGCTATGGACATGCCAGACGAAGGTATTCCAAGTACTATGCCAATATTCGCAGCTGTGACCTCAACCCTGTTGCCCCGAACAATCATTACTCCCCCATAAAATTCAAAATTGTTGACCAGTTCTCCACAGATGTCCAGGGCCAACAGTTTGCAGTCAACCTCCAATAAACCCCCAAAACCCATCTCTCAAACATGCTGCCTTTGTTCTTCAGTTAGTTGTCCAACTAACTTCTGAAATTTTGCTGGAGAACACCTTGACAGGATAGTAGCCTATTTCCACGATAATGCCAAAAGTAAGAATTAAGTGCTTGTAATTTGGTATTTTTTGTATGTAATTTGACATGTTTATAGTAGTAAGATCGCAGGTGTTTACTTGAAAATTTACCATTAACATAATCGTTATTATAGTTTAACATACTCATGCTCATAACTCAGCACTTACATCATGAAGCTTTGCCTCACTCTTAGTTTATAATAGCAAGATCGCAGGTGTTTGCTTGAAAATTTACTATTAACATAATTGTTATCATAGTTTAACATACTCATGCTCGTAACTCAGCACTTACATTATGAGGTTTTGCATCACTCTTAGTGTGATATTTGTCTTTGAAGGCTGCTCGCCTTCTCCTGGCAGCTTCAGCATACCTCTCCTTCTTTGAGAAGGGCAGCTCATTGCATGCACTTAGGACGACTTGATGACCCCGTGCAAATCCCGAGCCGTACGTAGTTGCATTCTGAGCCATGAAGCCTGCAATCAATAGTACTTTTTTAGTTGCATATTTAAATTTGTACAATATTTTGAATTTTAGGATGGACAATATTACCTGAAAAGATGTAGACCACTAACACATCTGTTCCCATGCTTTATTGAGGCTTCATCTACGCTGCTCGCAGAAACAGTAGTAGCCATTCGTCCAATTTTCTGTACAGCTCTTTTACGTGCCATTCTATATAAACAACATCGGCAGAATAATAACGAACTATGCTATGGATGGTTCACACACAACACACGCTTGTAAACTCGCACAAAAAGGATAGATTTGTTAAGATTGCTTGCAAGTCACAGAACAGAAAACATATAATATTGGCCAAATATTATATAAACTATTCACTCTATCATCAATTTCGTTAGTGCTCAACCAATGAAAAGCAAAATATATAGAAAATAGCGAGTAACATGGTTGGTGCAAAATATACAGACGACGAGAAACAAAATTAGGGCACAAAACAACACCAAAGGGAGGAAGAGAGAGCTTACAAGCTTCCTTGGTAGTTGCTCCTTCTGGGTTGACTAGGGGTGGTGGGTTGTGGGTGCTTATTCCGGTGGTGCTCAGACGATGGTAGGAGAAGGCTTTGGTAGTGCTCGTAGCATCGCCTAGTTTTCTTTGTCACTTAGGGTGCTTAAAGTAGTTATCAAATCATTTAGTTACTGTACCATTAATAGAATGTAGAGAGAGTGTGTGCATGGGAAAGACAAGGCGGCAAGTAGTCGTTAGTATCACAGAACATTTAAAAAGTCTACGGAAGAGTGCCGCTTGGCTACAGGCAGAGCTCCGTTAAGTTACATGTAATTAGTCATTTTGGTTACAAGCATAAAGTAGATCAGTTACAAGCATGATTTTCGGGCGTATCAGTGGCCAAGCGTTTCGTTACAAGCTGAATTTGTTAAATTACAAGCATTGCCAATTAAGTTACAAGCATAAATATGTTCAGTTACAAGCATAATAATGTGTAGGCATAATAGTGGCCGAGCGTTCCGTTGCAGGCAGAATCTTTAAGTTACAAGCATAAATCTGTTAAGTTACAAACATAATAATGTCCGGGCGTAATAGTGGCTGAGCATTTCGTTACAGGAAAAATCGTTAAGTTACAAGCATTTTCCATTAAGTTACAAGCATAAATCCATTTAGTTACAAGCATAATAATGTGCGGGCATCAAAGTGGTCGACCATTCCGTTACAAGTAGAATCCGTTAAGTTAGAAGCATTGCCAATTAAGTTACAAGCATAAATTTATTTAGTTACAAGCATAATAATGTGTGGGCGTCATAGTGGCCTAGCGTTCTATTATAGGCAGAATTTGTTAAGTTGCAAGTATAAATCTGTTCAGTTACAAGCAGAATAATGCATAGGCATCACAGTGACCGAGCATTTCATTACAGGCAGTTACCTTTAACTTACAAGCATTGACCTAGTAAGTTACAAGCATAAATTAGTTTAGTTATAAGCATGTGGTCTGGGAGTCACAGTGGCCGAGCGTTCCGTTACAGGTAGAATCCATTTTGCTACAGATAAATTAGTGCAGTTACAAACATCATCTTTGCTCATTGAAACCTTGTGCAACCCTGTCCATTTTACACACTAATAAAATAATATATGAAAATCAATTGTCATTCTATTTCAAAACTAACCATAGTTGATTGTTTCAAATTTTTAGAAACTAGAAGAAACCATAGTTTACATTTTGGTTTCAGACCTCGGTTGGTGATTTATTACATAGAATGGACTACATCCATTAAACAAATTCATTATTTATGTTAATTGATTATAGCAATCATACATTATCCAAATAATATATATTTATAGAGTACATTCAGTTACACTAATACAAATATTGTTCAGTAGTCCGGATAAGGGTGGATAAGGATAGTTTATCTACCATTATCCATGTTCAGTAAATAGGATAAAAAAAAGTTGAATAAAGTCTGAGCAGGAGAAAGATTGGATAATAGCAAGGCTAAATTTGGATGAACTATATTGGGGGGAGGGGTAAGATAATTTGATCTGATCCCTACTCAATTTATTTGGACAATACTATCTCTACTACCACCGCTAACCGTTACTTCCGCCATTACTGCCAAATAAGATAATTATTCAAATAACTATAGAGTCTGGATACTTTATCCAAACCTGCCCTATCCTGCTTTATCTTATTCAACCTACTGAACAACCATAGAGTATAGATCAATGCAGTATATAATATATAGTTTTGTTCAGTTGGTTAAGTATCTCTGAACGTCAAATATCAAAGCAAACATACACAATTCAATTCATTTCCAAATTAGACCAACCAAACCAAACCACAGTCTCATCATTGTTGAAATGGTTTGGTTTAGTTTGTTGAACACCTATTTCAGATAGGTGAAAAAATATAACCCACTACATACATACGTACATAAATGTGTGTGGGTGCACGCACATGTAAATATATATATACATATATATATACACACATAGAGGAAGAAAAGGGGGAGAGAGAAACAAGATTGTAAATATATTTTTTATTAATTAATACATGTATCTTGTTTAATTATAGAAATTTAATAGTTAGAAATCATTTTACCCTTACAAACATGATTTTTTTTTGTTTCCCAATACTTAAGTGGCAGGGGCACCCTTCACCCAAAATTTGGACATTATAAGGTGGGTAGTTTAAAACATTCCCAAATTCAGTTCCTTCCTTACAAGTTTGTCTCACATGCGCCGACCTACATTACCATAACACACAAATAGAGGGGGAGAGAGAGAGCACGAGAGAGAGAGACGACTCACACAACAGGTGTCTTGCTTCTTCCAGGGTGTGACTATGGGCCACTGCTCTGCATTCCTCTTCGCAACTGCATTCCTACCCGTGACATTATTTCTAATATTTGTAAGTATTTTCTATCCTCAGTTTTTGCATAATTTCATCAAACCCATTTTTGGTCATTCTGTATTACCTTAGTGTGTGAGAGTTTATATGGTTTTCTGTATGAGGTTATATTGGGTGGATTAAAATATAGAATCTGTGCTCTATTTTCTTAGTTTCTCCAGTTTGCTTCTTGTCGCATCTGTATGACTATTTGCCATACAAATAGTATAACTCGCCCTCAATTATGGGAATAAAATTTTAGATAACATTGAAATTCAATAATATTGTTACCTATTCTTCTCCCAAAATAAGCCTTTTGCAGAATATGGCTTCCAATCGAGAATGGATGTATGGGCACTTGGATGGAAATGGGTTTCTAAGGGATGTGTTTGCTAGGGGGTAGTATAATTTCTGGATTTTGCATATTCTCATCCAAAGATTGTGGATAGTGCTTGTATAAAATGCCCATGTTTAAAGTGTCGCAATCAAAAATTCAATAACTGTGAAACTACACACTATCACCTTGTACGTTATGGTTTTGAAAAAGGCTACACTACCTGGGACATTCATGGGGAACCTTTTCGATGAGGTCCAGTTGGTGAAACTTCTACATCCACAAATGATGACAACTTTGGGATGAGAGACATGATCTTGGATGATGTAGGATTGAATTTTGATTGTTCATTTTCTAGGGATGAGCATCCAACGGACAGAGAACAACCACCCAACCTAGAAGCTGAGAAATTCTATCAATTGTTAAAAGATGCTAAGGAACTCTTGTGGGAAGGTTGTATGAAACAGACAAGATTGTCCGCAGTGTCACAGATGTTGAATATTAAGTTCGATTTCAACTTACCTGAACCATGTATGGATCACATCATAACATTGATGAGAAGCACCATGCTAGAAGATGTAGTGTTCCTAAGTAATTTGTACAATTCAAAGAAGATGATGGCCAAACTTGGGTGGAGTTATCAGAAGATCGATGTTTGTCAGAGAAATTACATGTTACATTACAAATTAGACATACATAACAGAAAATACACGATGTGCGGTCATAAAAGATGCAAGCCACAAAATGTAGGCTCTAGAATAGTGTGTCATACAAGATTTTGCGGTATCTACCTCTCATCCCAAGACTTCAAAGGCTTTATATGTCAAAGAATACATCCAAGGAGATGACATGGCACTTCCATAATCCATGTGAAGATGGTAGCATGGCACACCCTGTGCATACTGAAGCGTGGAAGCATTTTGATCGTACTCATTCTCAATTTGCATCTGAGCCACGCAATATTTGCTTAGAAATGTGCATAGATGGATTTACTCTATTCAACAACAACGTCATTCCTTATTCTTGCTGGCTAGTAATGGTGGTTGTATACAATCTTCCCCTGGGCATGGCAATGGAGGAACCATATATTTTCTTAAATATGATTATTCCGGGTCCAAAATCCCCTGAAAAAAAGTTGGATGTATTTTTGCGGCTTATTATTGATGAATTACAACTATTATGGCCTGAAAGAGTCAAGACGTATGATACATTCAATAAACAAGATTTCTTTATGTGGGCAGCCCTTATGTGGACAATTAATGACTTCCTTGCCTACGGCATAGTATCTTGCTAGAGCACTCATGGTAGATTGTCCTATCCATATTGTATGGAGCGTACGAAGGCTTTTCGTCTAAACAATGGACGGAAGTACTCATAGTTTGATTGTCACCGTCAATTCTTGCTTTCCAATCACACATACCGTGTACAAAGTTGACAGTTTATTTGAGGTCAACGTGAAGAAAACAATCATCCTCCATGTTTATTAGGAACAGAAATCAAGAGGAGACTATTTGTATTGCCTCCACAAAACTACAATGAAGATGAGAATCCTAAAGATTTGCCTACATATGGCGATGCAAATAATTAGGTTAAAAGAAATACCTTTTGGGAGTTGTCTTATTGGTCCACAAATCTTATTTGCCATAACTTGGATATGATGCACATTGAAATAAATGTCTTAAAAAATGTGTTCAACACTATGCTAGATGTGAAGGGAAGGTCGAAAGACAATGGGAATGCAAGAAAAGACATAGAGTTATACTGTAATCAGCTTGAACTACATATGTTTTAGAATAATAGAAGACAACTGGTGAAGTCCAAAGCAACCTACACACTAAGTGCCGAACAAGTGAAAGAGGTGTCCAAATGGACGAAAGGCCTGAAACTTCCTAATGGCTATGCTTCAAATATTGGCCGGTGTGTGAATGAAAAGGAGTAGAAGTTCTATGCAATAAAGAGTTATGATTGCCACGTGTTCATGCAAAGATTCTTCTAATTATTTTCTATGACCTCTTACCTAAATTGGTGTGGGAAGCCATGTCAGAGTTGAGTGTTTTTTTTAGAGACATATGCTCAACTGTTTTGTATGTAAAACACATGCAGCTCCTAGAAAATAATATTTTGGAAATAATCTGTAAATTAGAGAAAATCTTCTCACCAACATTCTTCAATGTAATGGAGCATCCTCCCATCCACTTGGCCTAGGAAGCAAAAGTTGGTGGGCCAATACAATATCATTGGATGTATCCATTTGAAAGGTATAATACTAAATTACCATATCCGACAATGTACAGTTTTGCATTTATGCATTGGTCGATTATCACGTACACAAATCAATATAATCTCTATAATTTCATAGGTTTCTACGCCGTTTAAAACAAAAGGTGAAAAATCATGCCTGTGTGGAAACTTCTATTGTGGAGGCATACATTATTGAGAAAGTGACAACATTTTTCTCTTTATACTTTGACTCGAATTACACACTAGATTAAATTAAGTGCCCAGAAATGATGATGGTGGGGAAGTGCAGCTACGTGGAGAGCTTTCAGTTTTTTATCATCTAGGTAGACCTCTTGGGACTCAAAGAAAGCGGTGACTTTTCCATAATGACGCAGAATATTGGGCAGCACACAGATATGTGCTTCTGAATTGCGAAGAAGTTGTTCCTTTTACCACGTGAGTTCTCATAACACGCAATTTGTGATGCCCTTGGAAACAGTCCTAACTTACTGTATTGTGATTGTTTTTTGGATTTATCCAGTAAGTTTAATGAAGACATGTATAGGCTATACCCAAGGCTTACGGAGGAGGACTTGAAGAGATTACGAGATTTCAAATTCCCACAATGGTTGCTGGATTATGTAAGTATAACAAAGTTACAGTTTCAACCACTAACTATATTATGACAACTAAAATTACGTAAATACAACTTCACAGGTGAGAGATCCTCAGCATATGGTTGATAAAAACATTTACTACATAGCACAAGGACCTAGTTATTTGGTCAAAACATACAATGATTATTTTGCAAATGGGTATAAATTTCACACGCTTGATTATGGGCAGCATAAATCCATATTGAATAGTGGTGTCTGTGTGCTGGGGAGCTCATAGAGCGAGGATAAGGTTGATTATTACAGATTATTGAAAAGGTGCTGGAATTAGAATACTTTGGGATGGGAAACCATGTCATTTTATTCAAATACCATTGGTTTGATGTGTTCCCTAGCCATGTTAGATTGAATCCGCAATTTGGACTTATTGAAATCAATCACACTCGGAAGTTGAACATTCCTAATCTATTTGTATTGGCTCAATAAGCCTAGCAAGTCTACTACACAAGTTTCCCTAGAAACACTAGGGAGAGGCGTGACTGGCATGCAGTGTGTAAAGTAAAATCAAGAAGCAAAATTCAGATGCCCCTTATGGCAAGGCAAAGTGAACGCAATCTTTCTATACCTGATGCTCCATTTCAAGAAGAATATATACCAACACCATTTCAGATTTTCATTACTGTTGAACTTGTTTCTCCGGGTATCTTAGTAGATCATAGTGCAGCACCAATTGAGATACCTGTTGAGGAACTTCGACCTATCCAATCGCAGCCAAGTACACGAGAGGGAGTGGAATTTGAAGAAGAAGTTACAGCTGAATCTGAACCTAAGTTTGAAGATTTTGATTTAAATAGTAGTTGGGATAGGGGGGACGATTAGCGACCAATCACTTTTGTATCAAACTGTTAAATAACGTTTGAAGATTTTGATTAAAATAGTAGTTGGGATGGGGGGGATCATTAGCGACCAATCATTTTTGTATTGAACTGTCAAATAACATTTTCAAATTATTTAAAAATGTAATCCTACTGTTGTACATGGTAATTTTTCGTATATGTTTACAATATTTAGTTTTTGTACACATTTAGTTTTTGTACACATTTAGTTTTTGTTTGTTGAACCGTTCATGCAATTTTGCCAAACTTTTCAATATTAACTCATACAAAACCAATCAGGTAACCTCTATTTTTTGTCCTATCAACCATCAAAATTTGGATTTATGAAAAAGATGATACTAGCAATGTATGCTGCATGTGTAGGATGTCTTCTAGTAGAGACCAAGGACTTAGTAGGCGTGGCAGAGATGGGTGTGGTCTCGGCGACAGGCACACTACTGACCAGGTGTCTCGGACATTTGACCAAGCAGCTGATGAGTTCCATATTCGAAACGAGTTAGCAGCCAGTAGGCGGACGATGGATACATCATCCAATGTTGCAGCTAGGGACCAGCCCTCTCCATCTAACGTTGCACATGCTGGCCGCCCTTCTCTTTTTGGCACAGCACATAAAGGTCAGCCCGAATCTACAAGTTCTGAACCTACCCATATTGATGTTCACCAACTTATCCAACCATTTCATGATGGGTAAACTTTACTTCTAACTTGGTCTAATTTTATTATTTTGTCCTAAGTTATTTATATATTGCTGCAACTGAATTTTATTCATTTTGCATTTGGCAGCTTCATTCCTGAGGGTGTCACTTGCCAAATAATGTCTATTCTTAGGAGTTATATGGGGCTACATGCAACATGGGAGCAATCCCTCGGGATAGGAAGGACAACTTTTTTAATAAATTTAAGGTGATACTATATATCGAAACAAATATTTATTCTATATAACAAGCATATATAATTTACATATTTGTAATTTCACAAAATTATTCTAATTCTGATAGGAGATGTATGTGTGGTTGCCACACCATGATGCCGATATACGGCACTCATAGGAGCAAATCCGTAAGAAAAATTACAAGAACACAATTCATAGAATAAAGAAAACAGTAATCTAACAAGTTGGGAGTGATGACCCAAGGGATCTAATGAGAGCAGTGCCCAAATATATACTCGCTACTAACTGGGAGGTAATCTGTAATGACTAGATGAATGTACCAAACTATCAGAATAAGTGCATAAAAGCCAGAAAGAACAGATTGATTAAGAAATATGGATCAATTTAAAGCACACCGGCAGTTCCATTTCATTTGTTGAGGACAAATGTACAATGCTAAATTTCTTATCATAATCACAATTCAGTTGCATTTATTTATATAAATTACTCACTCAATGAATTAATACACTAGGAACAAGGTAGGATGAGGGTCAGCCAAGTTGAGGTCCATGACTGTACTCACTGGAGAAAACAAGGAGAGGGTGATTTTGTCGATAACAAGTCGAACAGGGTTCAAATAAGCTTTTTATGCCAAATTCACAATAGATTAAAATTCACTACCATAATTTTCACTCAATATATGTTCTTTATGCTGCTACTATTCCTGAGAAAGTGCTTAAAATATTTGATTTCTCACTGGACCTGATATATCATGTGATTCTTAAGTTTGAAGGTGGCTTATTTCTTAACTTAGAATGTAACTTATATACTTTGTTTAGGCAAATAAGCTTCCAATAGCTTTTAATACCTATTATATGAGGCTAAACTGAGATCTGCTTGTAACTGAACAGAATCTTGCTTATAACTCAAACAATGATTGCTTGTGTAACTGGGATTAAACTTCGTTTTATCAATAAAGATATATGCACGTAATTGAACTTAGATGTCGCTTGTAACTAAACAAGCCTCTCCTTGTAACCATAGAAAGCTATGCTTGTAACTGAACAAGTCATTACTTCTAAAACTTGGTCCTAGTTTTGTTAAATAGGGGGACATATTTGTATGTAACGGAACGGATTTATGTTTGGAACTGAACTGATATCTGCTTGTAACTAAACAGAACTCTACTTATAACTGAACCAATGGATGCTTGTGTGATTGGGATTGTGCTTAGTTTTATAATTAAAGATATATGCATATAATTGAACTTAGATGTGCTTGTAACTATGCGGGCCTCTCCTTGTAACCATAGAAAGCTATACTTGTAACTAAATAAGTCATTGCCTCTAAGACTTGGTCCTAGGTTTTGTTAAATAGGGGGCATATCTGCATGTAACTGAACTGATTTATGCTTGGAACTGAACTTTGATCTGCTTGTAACTAAATAGAACTCTGTTTGTAACTAAACCAATGGATGCTTATGCGACTGGGATTATGCTTAGTTTTATAATTGAAGATATATGCATGTAATTGAACTTAGATGTGCTTGTAACTATACGGTCCTCTTCTTGTAACCATACAAAGCTATGCTTGTAACTGAACAAGTCATTGCTTCTAAGACTTGGTCCTATATTTGGTTAAGTAGAGAGACATATTGCATGTAAATAAAAGGAGATATGTTTGGAATTGAACTGAAATCTGCTTGTAACTAAACAAAACTCTGTTTGTAATTGAACTAATGGTTACTTGTAGCTTAGACTTGTTTAGTTATAAGCGTAGTTCCAACTAGTTAAAGCATATCTCAACTGAGTTACATGCACCATTCTATTTGTCTTTCTTACCAAAATCTATTTTTTTATTTCTTCTATTCTAGTTTTATCATCATGTAAGGTAATGTGATTACTTGTCATTGATTTATTTCTAGGAGGAGTATGACCACTCATATTGCAGTCAATATGGCAGCAATCCTATTCCAGAAAGCTCATTTGATGCATAGAAATAGGTTGCAATATGTGGTGGGTCTTGCAAGAATCGAATTTATGATTTTAGGAACACCTATCATTACAGAGTGCTTGCTTCTATTGGTACTTCATCTGAATCCATCTCCACAGCACCTCCTTCTAAATATGTCAATTCGGATCAGTTACAAGAAGCAATTGCTAAAGCGCTTGTAAAAGAGAGATAAGTAGCAACATCAAAAAAGGCATAAGTGCTTCAAGAAACTAAGAAATTAGCAGAAGAGACACTGAAGGCCAAAGAAGAGGCAATGAAGGCCAGCGAGGAGGCTATGATGGCTGCAATGCTGCAATGATGGAAAAGTTCAATACAATGCAAAGTGGATCATCAACCCAAAATGAGAGCACTGGAGAAGGTAATAAGCAGTGAAGTTACAATTTAACATTGTTATATTTTAAAACTTTACATTCTTATTTCATTTTTTATGTTCCAAAGTAGATATCAAATTGTATTATTAAAGATTTTGACACTTCAAACTAATTATACTATGATATTTAATTACTTTTCATGTATGCTACTGGTGAAAAATAATTGAAATGATACAAATGTATTATGAGAATTGAAATGATATATATGTATTATAGCAATTATAGTATCAGTGACTCCTAAAATGGGTCACAAAATTAGTGACCCAATTTTGACCCTGGACGCAGTTATAATAATAAGGTTAATGGGGTCACTAAATAGTGACTGACTAGTGACAGAAAAATTGCAGTTACTGATTACTTACCACATTCCCGATCACTAATATGTATCTAATTTTCTTATAAAAAAAGGTCATTAAATAATTAGTGACCAAAGCAATCGGTCACTAATTATTTACTATTACAGTCGGTCACTAATTAGTGACCGCTACAATCGGTCACTAATTAGTGACCAAAAATATTTGGTCACTCGTTAATGATGGAAAACTGTGGTCACTATTTATTAACTGAAGTAATGGCGGTCATTAATTAGTGACCGATTATTTTCGATCACTGACTAGTGATCGCCTTGGTCATAAAACCGATTATTGATGAGACTTTTTTTGACTGATTGAATTGGTCACAAATGCGGTCACTGATTTATTCAGTGATCGCTACCTTTTGAAATTAGTGACCGCTAGTGCGGTTACTAAATGCCATTTTTCTAGTAGTATCTCCTTCCTTCAAAATTTTTCTCCAAAATCTCCCAAATATTGCTCCAGCCAAGACTTCTTATATTTTCTTTTCTTGTTACTGCGTTTTAATAGAAAAAGGGGGCAGAAAGAGTGTGTATAGTTAGAATGAGCAAGGGCACCAAGAAACCTGCGTGTGTGATCGAGAGAGGTGTCCCTAGCGACGGATTTGTGCATCTCTTCTCCTTTCTGTTTGATTTCTCCTCTCATTTTCCTTCTCTACAACCAAAAATATGTTAAAGGAGGAGACACTCTTGTTGGTTGTGATAAGGATTGTAAGTAGCTCAAGAAGCATTCAATCAAGGGTTTGGGTTTGGTGGCAGCGATGACAGCAGCGATGGGGGAGATAACAGCAACACTTCTATCTTTCTAGTGTAATACCCCAAATTTTGGATTAATTAAAATAAATTGAAATATTGAAGGTTTAATTAAAACAAATAGGAAATTTGGGGCCTTAATTGAATGAAAAACATCCTTTAAGGGTCCGAACCAGAATTAAGCAAAGTGCCAAGGACTAGATCACACGAAGGCCAGAAACCATGGACCTAACTTTGTCATGACTTGGAAGTCAGATTCGTAACTAGCACTAGGGTTAGAATAATTCCAACCCCGCAAGCATTTTATATGCAAAAGTTATTAAATAAATTAAAATAGTAAAGTCAAACATAACATAAAGCCTTATACAAAATTTTAAATCGCAGTTCACATGTCAAAACATCTGAAATCCTGTTTATGATCGCCAAGCAGACTAAGAACAAAATAGCAACATCAACTAGAATGGGAAACAAGGACTAGCCGATACAATCAGAAATTAGGTCAGCTAGGACTACGAACTCCTCTCAAGTAGCAAGATCCGTCTGGTGAATAGAACTTTAGTCTGAAAAATAAAAAGAAAAAGTCTACTGACCCAATGAATAATAATATGTACTTACATGAACAAGGGACATACATTAAATAATTTTTTATCATAAAATAGGATTTTTCAGCTTATACAAGTTTAGAGAGCTCGTAACATAGACGTAATAGGAAATAGGATGGCGACCTCATGGTCTGCTGATATACAAGCAACAAGATAGCGACCTCTTAATTTGCTGATAAACAATAAACATGCCTATCATGTCGATAATACATGATAGTCTAGCATTACTCCTACTAGCTGGGGATATAAGCCAAGGTGCACCCAGTCTAAAACTTACTGCTATTAGCTACAATGTTCTAACATTCAATGCTCTCTTAAAACAGTTTTCTATAGTTTAACAAGACAATTTAACAAGTTTCCAAATTTTTGAACATAGTAGTGATAGGAATCAAATTTTCAAAAAGTTTCCAAACCAATCAAATATTTACTTATATGTCCCTTGTGAACTTTTATAATAAGTTAAATTTCAAATTTCGGAATAACTATTCAAATCATGTAGAGCTAGATATATTACAAACATGGAAAGCAATAACATGTTTAAATACATATTACTACTCACCAAACCAGAGAATCATGCAATTCAAGCTTCGGCGATACAGCTCCACCAAAGTCGAACAATCAATCTAAAAATAATAGAATCCTCATTTTAGGATACAATATATCTCATAATTAATTTAAAGTTCAATTCCCCTCCAAAACCCAAAGAAGTACTTAGATTTTTGGGTTTGAAACCCATATCAGGAATTCTAAAATCCCAAACCGATCAAATAAATCATATCCCAAATACTAATGTCTTGAACCGACTCATTAAACATGAAACCAGTCTAATTGTTCTTTAAATCAACCATTAAAATATCAAACCGATCTTGAATTGGTTGCTAAAAGGTTGAATTGACCCTGAACAAATCATGAAATCCACTGATCGGCCATAAACCAACTAAACCGGCCATAAAACCCATTGAATTACCCTTAAGCTCACTGAACCATTCATACCAGTGTTGAATCAGTCACTATAAACCCTAATCCCTTAATTTTGTCATTAAACTGGCTAGTTTATCCCTGAACCGACAGATAACTAGTTGGTTTATTTATTAATTAAGCTTATGGTGCCTGGAATCAATGAAAAATCCCCTAAACCAGCTAATTTTTCATTTTTTGTTATTTATTTTAATTTTTATTCAGATCCAAATCACAGATTTGGTCCAGCCCAAATTCATAACCTAGATCCCCTCATGGCTTGGCCCATTTGGCCATGGCTTAGACCCATAAAACTTAGCCCAGGCTTATCTACGCCGGCCCAATAGAAACAACTAACCTAGCCCATTTTAGGGAAACTAAGTCACAATAGACCCATATCCCCCCAACCGAGTCTGTCTTCTAGACTTGGTTTTTGCAAACAAAAATTGTCCCTCATTTTCAATCAAATTCAAGATTCTTACCTCGAATTTCTTCAAAATCTTTGTAAATCCAGACTCGTAATGGTCAGGCAACTCAGATGGATTCTCTAATTTGGCTTGCAAGAAGCTTATATTGCCGAGATTAAGCTTGAAAACCCTAACTATGGCGAACGAACTGGTCAAATGAACAACAATGAAATTGATCAACTTAAAAGTGAAATTTTTGGAAATTGCTTGAGGGGTTTGTTCCTCATTACCCGTCATACGCGATTATATAAAATTTTTTATAGAAAATGTTTGGTCTACACCTAAATCTATTATTGAGATTCGTAGCTTTCTGGGCTTAGCTGGATATTATCATCGATTTGTAAAGGATTTCTCGAAGATTGCTGAACCTCTAACCAATTGACATAGAAGAATATAAAGTTTCAATGGTGTGATGCCTAGGTCAGGAAGTTTTTTGATTTACTGTGACGCTTCTAGAGTTGGTCTAGGATGTGTGTTAATGCAAAATGACCGTGTTATAACTTACGCATCTAGATAGCTTGAGAAACACAAGCAAAACTACCCCACTCATGACTTAAAATTGGTGGCGGTCGTGTTTGTATTGAAAATTTGAGACACATATTGTATTGATAATTCTATCATTATTATATAATTGCTCTTTGTATTGATGTGACATTATTTGTATGGAGAGCCTTGTGGTTTACATTGACCACAAGAGTTTGTAGTATCATTTCAGTAGAAAGATTTGAATTTTAGGTATAGAAGATGGATGGAATTGCTCAATGATTACAATTGCACTATTTTGTATCATCCTGGCAAGGCCAATGTAGTCACCGATGCCTTAGGTAGGAAGTCCATGGAGAGTTTGGCTTACATCGCTCCAGATAGAAGACCATTGGTAGAGGAGGTACATGGACTAGAGTGAAGAGGTGTACAGCTTCGGATGGCACAATCTGGAGTTTTGTTAGCTCGTGTGCAAGCTCAGACGTCCATATTCGAGCTTATCAAAACAAGTCCAGATAAAGATGCTAAACTGCTAAAAATTAAGGAAGAAGTTCAAACAGGGAGATGCATGGAGTTCGAGATTGATGCCGAGAGAGTTCTGAGATGTAGTGCTCGTATTTGTATTCTAAAGGACTCCTCTTAAGTAGTAAGATCTGTCGAGTGAGCAGAACTTGAGTCTAAAAAATAAAATGAATGAGTTAACTAACTTAGTGAATAATAATACGTATGTACATGAACAAGGGACATATATCAGATAATTTTTATTATCAAATAGGATATTTTAGCTGCTACAAGTTTAGAGAGCTCGTGACATAGAACGTAACAGGAAATAGAATGACGACCACATGGCCAGCCAATATACAAGCAGTAAGACAGTGACCTATTTGTTTGCCAATAAATAATAAATACGCCTACCATGTCGACTCAGCATGATAGTCTAGCACCACCCCTACTAGTTGGGGATACAAGCCAAAGTGCACCTACTTTAACGTCTATTGTCTTTAGTTACAATTTTCTCATAGGTCGATGCGCCCTTAAAGCAGTTTTCTAGAGTTTAACAAAACAATTTAACAAGTTTCCAAATTTTTTAACATAGCAGCGATAGGCAGAGAGTTTTCAAACCAATCAAATATTTACTTATATGTCCCTTGTGAACCTTTATAACAAATTAAATTTCAAATTTTGGAATAACTGTGTCAAATCATGTAGAACTAGATATATTACAAACATGGAAATCTGTAACATGTATAAATACATATTACTACTCACTGAACCAAAGAATCATGCTATTCGAGCTTCAATGATACAGCTCTAGGAGAGTCGAACAATCAATTTAAAAATAACAAAATCCTTATTTTAGGATACAATATGTCTCATAATTAATTTAAAGTTAAATTCCCTTCCAAAATCTAAATATGTACTTAGATTTTCATGTTTAAAACTCATATCAGGAATCCTAAAGTCCCGAACCGATCAAATAAATATGGGTGAGCTCAATGTCATTAATGGCCAAAAGTTTATCGATCAAATTCCATGGGTGCATGCTATAATCAATTACTTCCTCCCTTTCTTATCTGAGTTTGCCTACAAATCTTTTCTTTCAGAGGCAAAATTCTCAAAGCCCAACCTTAGTTCTTTTCCACTTTTTCTTCTCTATCTATGGGTGTGGCTATTGATCGAATTGACTATCAAAGAAGGAGGGCATTCTTCCTTGCAAACATCAGGCTTTCTCATTGCTAACCCTAGCAAAAATAGAAGGAGCGGCATGTGTAAGAGGATTTCCAAGTCAGGGATCTTGTGTGGCTACATTTAGGTAAGGAGAGGATGAAAGGTTAGAGTAGGAAGCTCAAGTTGATTTGACACGGACCTTTTTGGATTTCGCAAAAAATTGGTTGCAATGCTTGTTGTTTAGATCTACCAATGTACATAGGCACATGTATTTGATGGATAACGTTGGTAAGTTAAAGTTGTTCTTGCCATTGATGTTAGATGATGAAACGACTCAACTCTTCACGATTATTCAGGACTTAGTGATTGGCAAAGAGTTCACAATTAGAGAGGATACGACCCATAGTGGTAGCCATGAAACCTAAAGGATGGGGGTCCAAGGATAATATCCTAAAGCAGTTAAGTGGTTTATTAAGGCAGCCAACCAGAAATGATTTCCTCATCTTCAATTCTAAGAAACATCAAGAGCTGATTCCTGCTAATAAAGGGAGCCCTGATTTAGGAGGATATTTTGGAATCCTTAAGGTGGTTTGATTTGGGGTATATTGGATTGAGTTCGTTTGTATTTGCAAAAGGAATTTCTAATGTGCCACATGGTATGGGATGCAAGAAAAGTTCAGAGATAGGGATAGTGCCTACTATAGAGAAAATGACCAACTTTAGAAACTGGCACGCTGCAACGAGTTGCAGTAAGTTTTGGATAAAATTTAGCATTTTTTAGGACTTCACTGGTAGATACGCTTTATCTCTTGGAAAGTCTTCATGCCTTTGGAAGTCTTATTACCTCAAGAACCCTTCCATATAAAGAGGAATTATTTTCCAAAACACTTTAAGAAAATTCAAGAAACACTTCTAGAATTCTATCAACCCTACAGAGAAATCAACAAAACCTTGACGGAGAAATACAAAAGTTTAGCTCACTAGAGACAAGAAGAATGAGAACCTCTTCAATTCCAGATTATTGGAGAAGCATACGGTTGTACGCTTGAAGAATTTCATCTTGATAGCCGCCCCAAGAACTTCCAGTACCAATTGTCGTTGCTAGAGATTTTTCTATTTTGTTATTTAAGGTTGTATTAAAAGAACGAGTTACTATTTTTTTTGAATATGTTTTAATTGGCACATGGGCCTTTTCAATTGAATTAACTATTTAGCTTTTGTCCTAATATTAATTATTGGATTGAGTTTGATTCTTGAAATTATGCTGAATGTTTGGATTCTATTTTGCCATCCGTTCAATCCTGCAAAAGTACAGAATACATCTTGTAAGAAATAAATCAGGATTTAAAACTAGAGGTACAAATGATAAATTAATACAAAAATATACCATTCACGAGGATTTCTTCCAGCCACTCTCTTGATCTATGATATCCTATTAATTGCGAATGACTTGATTTTCTCTTATCTAATTCAATTACTATATTACAACAAATTATTTATAGGGCAAGAGTTTTTAATGAGTGACAAGACTTCGTCTGGAGTTTGTTATTTGGAATGATTCATCAAGATATTCGCTTTGAGATCTCTACTTAAAATTAATGGGGTTGATTTTCAAAACTGTATTAAATTGAATTGTACACCGTATCCTACCAAAATTTATAAATTTTTATAAATTTATAAACTTATAAACTGATAAATCCTCGTGAATGGTATATTTTTTTATATTAAATTGAATGGCATATTGTATCTTATAAATTTTTTTATTTTATCAGTTTTGAATTTTTTTATAGATCCTCGTGAATGATACATTTTTTTTAGCAGTTTTTTTTTATCAAAAGTTAAGTTTTAAAAAAAAAATTATAAATTTTGGTATTAAATAATATCATATTGAATATTTTGATATGACTCTAGCGAACTAAATATATATAATAGTTTGTTAAATTATTTATATCACATATAAAATCATTAAATTCCTAAACTGTAACTATAATTCAACAATAAATTTAAAAAATTAAAAAATTAAGGACTTGTATAAAAAAGAAGTATAAATATTAAAAATTAAAGTATACAAAAATTTCAATATATATATATATATAATATGCTTACAAATAACTTCTTAATTTTTGTACATTTATTAAAGAATCAGATCATTTCTTTTCTTTCTTTTTTTATCAAATTTATGTTACTATGTAACGTATCACTATCAATTTATCATCCAATTTAAATTTTATATATTACCTACCACATGGAAAGCTCTAACTGGGGAAAAAAAAACTTCTGAAAGATACTCTTACATTGTAAATAAGTATAAAGTTTTACTTAACAAATTCAAATAGTAATTCTAGAAAAAAATTAAATGAATAAAATTACATGTAAAGAAATTTTAAATAAGCATTAGACCTTTTTCATCAAAAACCTAAAGTAAAAAAAATTATTATTACCAAATAAATACAGATACTAGAAAACTAAACTTCAATTTTTAAAATAGAAATTATTGAATCTTATATCTCAATTATCAACAGAAAAATAAATGTAAAATAATGAATATATATTTAAAGAAAAATAAAATTAAACTTTAAATTATACTGCATTGACATATTATATATAATAATTTATTAAATTATTTATATTATATATTTAATTATTAATCTTCTAAATAATTGGATTATAAGTTATTAATTAAAATATTCATATTATACATAAGTTAGTTAAACCTCCTAATGATAGTAATTTTTAATTAAATTAATTAAAAGTTTCATGTTATATTTGATTAAACAAAATTGACTTTATCATTTGTTTTTATACAATTTTTAATTTATTTATAATGTATTATGAGATCGAGAATATAAAATTATAGATGGTTATAAATGAAAGTTTTAAAATTAAATTCTTAACTGTAAGAAAATTATTAACAATATATAATATTGAAATAATTTAATTTTTTTATGTTGGTTATATAATAAAAGAACCTTTGTGTGTGATTTTGTAAAAATTTTATTAATTTACTTAAATATTTTAATATAATTAAAAATTATTAAAACTATACCGAAATCAAATAAAATCGAAGTAATAATATTGGTATCAAAAAGTATGATTTTAATTTTAATACTAAAAAAATTGAAATAATTGTTATAATATAATTTTATGAAAAAATTGAGAAAAACCAAATCATGATCATCCCTACTTAAAATTGTATCATAACAAAATAACTAAAATTATACATGAACCCATTACAATTGCGACCTATGATACTTTTTTCCTGACCTTAATTCAATTTACTTTATTAAAGCAAATACAATCAATAAAAGCCTATATTTTAATAAAATACCTAAAATTCTTCCATTTGAAAAAATGCCTATTGACGTCTTAAAATCTCAAAAAGAAAAAAAAAAAAAAACTTTGTATGTTGAATAAAACTAACTACCATGTGAAGAGTGTCCCTTCCCTGTTGCGGAACTCCCTCCCAACAAGAGCTCCTCCATTGTCTCTCTTTCTCTTCCTCCCTTCTCTTTCTTTCTCTGCCTTCCTTCTCCCCCTTCCTTCTCCCTAGGGATAGAAATGAGTTGAGCTAATTTATGAGGGCCTCATGATTCGGTTCAACGATTGGTTTAACTAACTAAACTCGTAAACTAAACAAGTACATGAGCTAAACTTTATAACTCATATAAAATATAAATCGAGTTTGAGTTAAAAAAAGTTCTAACGCATTTGATTCATGAGCTAATTCGATATATATATATATATATATATTTGTGTGTGTGTGTGTGTACGTGCGCACTTAATTAATTTGTGAGAAATTGATTGCTCTTTTTTTTAATTCTCAAATAAATTTGTTTCTTAAAATAAAAAAAAATTATTTTTACTTTTGAAAATATTAAATATAAAAGTCAATTGTCTTTAATTAATTTTTTTAATGATGAGAGAAAATTATATAGTGATTAATTTGAAATAATTCCTCATTAAGTAGCCAAATTACAAAATGTAAACTATTGCTTTAATAAGGCTTTTATTTTCCTTAAAAAAGTAATATAGCACAAGAATATTATAAAAAAAGGAACAATAAAAAATAGGCTAGTTAGAAATTACAATTATGGTATATCTCTCATAAAATAAAGAAAATTTGAAAATAAAATAATAAAACACAGACTAGTTAAAAATTACAATTATAATATAATATTTTCTCATATGTCAAAGAAAATTTGAAGGTAGACCAATAAAATATAGGTTAGTTAGAAATTACAATTATAACATAATATTTTCTCATATGCCAAAGATAATTTGTCTTTCTATATTTAAAACTTTTTATTTTGATATTTGTTCAAATTATACATAAAAATATTGTTTATTAATGTTGCTCAAATATAGTATATAAATTATCAATTTTTTTTAAAAAAATTGATATATGTAAGCTAATGAGTCAAGCCAAGCTGAGTTAAGTTGTTCTGCTCTTGAGCTTAGTACAAGCTAGGCCTGAGCCAAGAAAATTTACTTATTTAAAAAATAAGCCAAGTTATGAGATGACCTAAATTTAAATGAACTAAATGCTTGAGTTAATGTTAGCTCAATTCAGATCGACTCATTTTTACCCTTACTTCTTCTCCTTCCTCTGTTGCAAACCTTTCATGGAGCTCCCAATTTTTTTTCCCCCCCTTCCTTCCTTCCTTCCTTACATTTCTTCTCTTTTTCTTCCTTTCTTGTCCCCCTTCTCTCGTCCCCTCCTTTGTTGCAAAGCTCCATAAACACAGAGCTCCATCCGTGGAGCTCAAAGAGAATCAAATTTCCCAATTGGGAAATCAATTCCTCCAAACCAATTTCTCAACTAAATAAAATTTTATCTATTTTTATCAATAATTTTTTAAACACTTATTTTAATAATAAATAAAAAATTATTAATATTAATATAAATTGCCAAGGAGTATGTCTCCTAAATATTAGCTGATCATGCATATGTCATTCTATTATTAGGACACGTGTTTTTTAAGAGGAACATAGACCATATAGCAGCGGGAGGACCAACTTGCAGCCCCATTAAATGCCTATTGTGAGAGATACTATTTGTTAAGAAGTGGTGAAAAATAATAATCATTAAAAAAGTGTTAAATGTATATAACTTTGCGATGTTTATAAATTCTATTAAAAATTATAAAAATTGATGTGGATATTTGGTAAAATAATTATAATCACTTATTATGTTAAAATATCTAAATTACCTATTTCTTTTACAAACTGATATATATCCATAAAAAAAGTTTCTTTAGGTTTTAAATGTAAATTTGAAGTTATTAAGAAAAAAAAATTAAAAACATTAATAATTTGCTTATTCTTAAACTCGAGTTTGATTTTTGATTTAATCAAAATAAATAAACCACAAAAGAGTAAAAAAATGAAAATTTGTATAAGTTATTAATAATTTATATAATTACTTTTATATAAGTTATTAATAATTTGTCTATACAACATGAATTAAAAAAGTTTAGGGAGGAATAGGATGTTTAAGGTTTTTGTTTAACAAGGTTAAGATGGGAATTCAATATTATAGTGGGGTATAATTATCCAACAATATTTAAAATATTTACAATTACGTTTGTCCAGTAATATTTAAAATATTTACAAATATGTTATTACTTACAAGAACCAGTTTTTACATTTTTCTATTTCTAACTATTTTTAGCTGAAATTTTAAAAAAAGTAATTCAAAAATAGACAACTCAAACAGCCAAAAGTACTTTTTTTAGCTAAAAACTAAAAATTACAAAAAAAGAAAAGAAAAAACTGCACCAACAGGTTCTATGCCCTAAGTATATTTTTACAACCCGATTTTTTGAATATTCAGAATATAGTTCTTTCAAGTCCTGAGTCTATGGTTCCATCCCTCTGTTAATTATCAATACTCATTTATATTTGAAAGTTGTTCCATCTTATGGTTCAATTACATAGACCATTAGATTTGTTCTTCTATGGGTGTTTTACCATCTACTATTAGGCAATAGAAAAATTAAGTTTGCCTTTGTAAAATAGGCTTCTTTATTGTTACATCTATATCTTCTGGGTGTCATTTGTAAGAGTTTAATTCTTAACCTGCTATTTCATTATTGCTTGTCGAAACATTAGACCCCAAGTGTATGTAATTCTTTTCCTAATTCATGATATTATATTGGAAAGTATCTAACTGTATTTCTGTCTCTCTTTTTACCTTCACTGTTGCTTGCATTGAGCTGGTGGACGTTTTTGATTGAATAATTCTTTAATGTCTAATTTCTTAATAATGGTTCCAACTAATTATTTACTTCTTTATTGTTTCATGCTTTGTTTAGTTGTATGGAGGATCTACCAACTTAAAGTTCTTAAAACGAACAATCTCTGCAACATGCTTCAGTTGGTAGTTCATAAGTCTGCTTTATGAGTTTTGAGTTTGGGTTTGGTGTCCGGGCATGAATGTCAAATTGCTTCCTGATTTCCCCCAAGATCCAAATATATTTGTGGCCCAACAGCTCCCAGGGCAAGGGAGTGCCGCTGTCTTTCTATTACCCAAGATTACAATGTTTGTTTTAGTGCTCATGCTTATTACCATCAGCTGCAGTCTGATTATTGCGTTTGTGTGCGGTTGCACGAGGAGAGAGAAAGAACCCCGTGTTCTTCATGCATCGCCTAATGTGCTATTCACAGAATAACTCAAGACTTGGAGGCAAATGCGAGTGTGTGATAACCAAGCTTAATTCTTATCGAGGAATGATGATTAATGAATATTTAGACTGAAACAATTTGTAGCCTTCTTTCTTTGCTTTCAATGCTCTTAGTCTTAAAAAAAGAAACAAATTGTTGGTAAATTAAGTGAACATGGGTTTTTTATATATTTTTTTAGTAGTTTTGGCGGGAAGCCAAAGTGTTTTTCAGTTTTAATGGTTTTTATCAATTGTGACATTTGGTGATAACTGTGCTGTCATTTTATTATTTTTGTTATGAAAATATAAATATAATTTTTGAATATAAAGAACAAATAAGAAGGAGAATGATTAATTTCAGTTTTTAGGCAACCGTATGAACTAACCCAAAATTCAGTTCAGTTTATTTATATAATCTCATGTTGAATTAATTGATAGTATAACTTAATCTACACCTGTCAAGTCGGGTATAATCAAAATAAGTTAAATGCGTATGACATAACCTAAAATTCAGGTCACTTTATTTACAATCTCATTTTGAATTAATTAATAGTATAACTCAATCTAAACCGGTCAAGTCGAGTATAATCAAGATAGGTTAAAGGCGCATCAAAATGGTTGATAGCAACTTATTTAACTCAATAAATCAACTAACAGTACTTGTGACAACCCCTAATGGTATTGTCATATTATTAGGGTTTTTTTTTTTTTTTAATAAAAAGTGGACTTCATTGTCACCCAACTTCTATACTAATTCAGTGCAAGTTGCAAAAATGTTCTCATATGCTTCTGTACCAGTTATATTCCAATTTCTTAAATCTTAAATCCACGTAGCTGTATTCTGTAAATTTCATAGTGCAACCCAATAGTCCCAAATTCAAAAGAAGACATGCTGAATTTTTTGCATACATTAGACATAATATCACTTAAATGATGCATAAGTGGTAGGCAGCTGTTAAGTAACTATTGGTTATTATTTGACTTCTTTCCCAAAACTTCACTTCAAATACTCTAGCTTACATGAGCTCTTCTTCTATAATCAATTCTTGATATTATGCCAAAGTGAGGCTTCTGATAATATAGGTCGTTAGGAATAGCTGCTAAGTAGCTTTCAGATATGCAAATAAATCGTAGGTTTAAAATAAACACCTTTGTCAATCATGGAATACTGCCAAGGAGATGATATCACACCTTGACTTCCCTGATTTTGTAATTGGTGGAAACTAGAAGCACAAGTTTCCCTCACTCACTTTCACATTGTGGAACACAATTTGACACGTCAACAGAACATGATCGCATACATAAAGACTAGCTATAATTTGTTTAAGCTTCAAACAACTAAAGGAGCAGCACTATGCCAGCTAGTAGAAAATAATTTTTTGTCATTCTATGAATCTGGCAAGGATAGTTGACCAATTGTAAAATTACAAGTTACAATCAGCATCTCTTTCAGATAATACAAGCAGCACCCCTATCAGATTAACACAATTACAAAATAGATATAATTCCATCCATCTGAAGACAACAAGAATATCTATAGCATCAATAATCAAACCGACATTTGTTGAATATCCCATTAAGGCAGTTCTGAAATAATTTTCAGGGGCTATTACGTCCATCCGAGAGTAACATGGATACGTTTGGTGTCAATAATATAATTGATGCTGGAATAAAATCTTTATTAAAGCAGCCCCATAATCAACTGGGTGAGCCAGAATTAATCATGAACTCAAGGCTTTAGAAGTGCTACTAGTGCCATGACAAAGAAAAGATGGATGGGAATTCTGCTAATTGACATATAGGAATCTCAACTAGAAGATTTTAATAGAAACATATAATCCAAATTTGAGTATTAAAACTTGTAAAATACTGTAAGACTCTCTCAAGTAAAATACTTCTATGAAGCTAAAAATTTACTACGATCATTTTAGAAGAGGATTTCAACACAAAACTGTGCGACCTTATATTACCAAACCTTGGCTTAAGAAGAGATACGAAAATCTAATGACATCTAAAAGGCAACACAAATGTGATTAAAATAGATTTCTTTCTAACTGCAAGAATATATAAGGTAACATATAAAGATTGTAAGCTATTATCCAGAAAACTTTAATGTCACAACACGAGCAATAATTCTAGATGTGCATAACTGTTGAGAAGTAGGTGATGGAATTTGAAAAGAAAGAAAGTTGAGATATCAAAGATAACATACTTAAAGAAGGGGTGCATTACACCAACTACCATTGAGGTTTAGTAATATCAAGCACAGAACCACTAAATTTTCACAACATGCATTAACCTTGCCAGTAATGGAAATCAAACATCATTTTGTCTGTATGTAGAAAGACTATTACGCCCCTAGGGAAAGCAAAATGCCTTAAGGATATTTCCCAATACAAATCCAAAATGAACTGAAAATAAGAATTCTCATTCTCCATGACATGTTCCTTGAGCAAGGTAAGATAGATGGACTTGCAAATTGCTGCAATGGCTCCCACTTGGAGGTTGATCATTTTCTTCATTTCTAGAACATATTCTTTAAAATCATCATTAAAATGTCAAATGCAATCTAATGGTGCCCAGCAAACAAAAAAGGCAAAGTAAGAGTCTGTCTTCTAGTTCCAATGCATGGGTCTGCGTTAGGTTTGAGTGTGTGGGTGACAGATTGAGTTGAATAGTAATAACAATAATTCACTTGATTATTAGATTGAAACAAGTACTCGTGCTAGCCAATCAGGTTAGCAACCTGCATATAATTGGAAGAATAGTTGACAAGCCTAACAGCGTTCTGTCTTAAACCATTGCAGACAACTGTGTTTCTCTTTTGAAGAAAAAATACCAGATTAAAGTTGGTAGGTATTACATACTCTATTATTGAAAGACTGAAAAAAAAAAAAATATCAAGGTAAAAGTTACCTGACACAGGTAGGCTCCATCCAATACCTTTTCTATTTCAGAGGCTTCATCCCCTGCACATCTCCAAATGACATATTCGCTTCAGGATAAATATTTACTTTGCCATTTACAACAGAAAAATACATGCTAATTTTTACAGTACTTAAAAACCAGTCTATTGCCAGAGAAAATGCCATTCCCTCTTAAGTAGATACCAAGCAAATAGACACAAGAAAGATCAAATATTTTCTGATAATTCGTGTGACCAAAATTATGGTTTAACTGAAGTTGTAAGTTGTAATTTTGGACAGCAATGTGGCTAGGAAGGCTCCATTAAGTATATCAAATTAATAAATGTACAAGGATAAAATACTCATATCTAGGATGTCACAAGTTCTTTCATTGAATCATTATGCAATCTCTGTTCCATGTATGATAACAAATGAAGTATAAACCTCCTTTCAAAATTCGTATTCTTACATTAACCACTATGTTAACATTAAAACTAAAAATAAAATAAAAAATAAAAAATATAAAGCTAGCCCAACATAGAGTAAGTTTTCTCAATGTCTTTGAAGTTCATTAAGCCTTTGACATAAAAAAATTAATTTGGAATTTTGTAGAATTTTGATTTTTCCTAATACAATCTAAATTTTAGGGACTCCTAGCTCTCTCCATTATCTATCTATTCATGCTCTTGGCCCTTTATTTCTCGTGCTTCAAAGTTCACTATTGTTGCTTTCCTTTTATTCTTATTGATTCCTTTCATGTCCTGAGCCAAAATCTGTCAGTTTTTCATGTCTTTCAAACATGTCTTTTTGATGGTCAGAAGCTCCTAACACATACAAATATTTGCCTCTTAGTTGTTAAATTATCCTTGTATATGGAGGGCTATTAACGTATAGTTGTATGATATAGATATAGTTTCTGGGTATACCTTAATGTACAATTTAGCATAAATACAAATTTAGTGTATGCGGGTTTAGCAATCCATATTCCCTGATTATGGTTTTGTCCGTCTATTTCTCTCTCTTTACAGGGTATCAAAAGCTGTTGTAGAGAAAACGTTAGCCACCCCAAACCCTAGAAACTGTCACAATTGACAAGGAGAACAATATAAATTATCTCTCCTGGTCTGCATTAATTAAACTTTGGTCCATGGGCCAGGGTTTGAGGAGCATTTAAGGAAAAAGTCAAAGACATGCCTGTGATTCAACCTCATTGGAAGAAGGTTGAAAATTAAGTATGTCCTTTGCAATGGATGTCCCTAGATACCAAGGCCATACTTGTGTTTTGTCTATACAAGACTCCGCTATTTTGTATGGGCAAAAGCTCAAGGCTTACATACTAATGGCACTTCATGCCTTCATACCATTCTCTCTAACATGATGAGTCTAAAAATGCTGGAGAAGATATGCAGAAATACCTGGGCAAGGTTCTCACATAGATCCTAGCTAGTCCCATGATTCCATCGATGGAAGATGTGTTTGCTTAACTTCTACATCTCTCTGCACCTCCAATTACATCTATGGAGACTGTATTGTTTAATTTTTTTAACCATAGCCTTCCAGACCAGCGACAAATAGGGTGGTGACTGGGGGGCACCTAGAGGTGGTCATGGTGGTAATCATTCTCGTGCCAACTGTCCACAGTGTACCTATCATCACAAATAAGGTCAGACAAACAATAAATTTTATTCTTTCCATTCTTGTGTTCCTTTATGTTTTTGGTCACATGTGCTTCTTACTTCTTGTTATTTAATTAATCACATGCCTTCCTCTATCTTGCATAATCAAATTCCTCATTCCCTTTTTGTTTCCTCATCAGTCCCTTTATTCTCTTTTGTTGTGTGCACTTGGCTCCATGTGTTTCGTTCATAATTTATCTGGAGGCAATGAGAATTTATCAACCTGTTCTCTTAAAGGTATTTTTCTTGGATATTTTCATTTTTAAAAGATATCACTTTTACTCTCCCAATCTACATTGGTATGTCACATCTGCGTGTTACCTTTCTTGAGACTAGTCCCTTCTTTGCATCTGCTCCTGCTGATCATTATACTATCACTAATGTCCTTGCTCCTTCATTTAGTGCACTGCCTGTAGCTCCTACATTTTCAGGGGCTAAATTTTCTTCTCCCATACTTACTCATCATCCCTACCCACATCTTGATACACGTCCCAACTCCAATACTCTCTCTAACTTAGATCCTCATCTCATTTATTCCTTTGTGTGTGACCAATATTTATCTTCACCCCATTATGCTTTTGTATCATTTATGTCCTATATTTCCATTCATAAAACTACAAGGGAAGCACTATCACATCCAGGATGTGACAGGCTATGGTTGGTTGGTGAAATGACTGCCTTGCATTCTGGTGGCACTTGGAAACTTGTTCCTTTACCATTAGGAAGCCTATTGTGTAAGGGTGACAATTCTTGTCAATGTGACTCAAACATGTTTTCAATATATGGGTATCATACATATAAAGGCTAATATAAGCACAACACAACTAAATAACGTGCCAAATGTCAAACACAAACATGACACATTTAATAAACAAAATAACATAGAATGGCATGTTTAACGCATTTAATAAAGTCAAACTAGGTTAATATGACATGCATAATTAACCTACCTAAACCAGTGTTCTGAAAACTAGATTGGACTGCCCGGTTCAACTGGTTGAACTGAGAAGCGGTAAGCCCTCCAGGCCAATTGAATAGAAAAAACCGTTTGAACTTTGAATCAGTGAGAATCAATTAAAACCAGTCAAAAACAGGAAAAAAACCCTTTGACCAGTTTTTTCTTCTTTTTTTTTCTGGAAAATATATAAACCAAACAACACATGAAAACCCTAGCCACTTGCTTTGCTTGCACCTCCCTGACCTGTTTTCTTCCTCATCTTCACACGAAATCCTTGTCGTCTGGTCAGCCACGGCTTGAGGTAATAATTTCTCCCGCTTTCATGCTCTGCTTTGTAATATATATATGTTTGTAAATGGGTTAAATCAATAAATCTGTTTGTTGAATTCATTTCTCTGGATGCAGGTCTGCTACTCAAAATTTTCTTAACTAAGATAGGAGGCAATCTGTTCGAGTCAAAGATTGTGGTATTACTCTGTCCTCCTCCCCACATTTGTTACTTCTTCGGCTGATTGTTCTTGGTTAATAATACACATTTTCTTTTGGCTGTTTCGTTTTCTAGAGCTTTATTTTTCTTTCCTGCACTTGATCGCTGTTAGTTATTAATTCATAAGCAAGTTTGTCAAATCGTGAACTATATCGAGAATCGTTTTTACATTTTTTGAATCGTAAATCGCATCGTACGATTTGGAAATATATCAATAAAAATCTTTGAATATACATAATTACACATTTAAAAATGAACAATGTATAGGCAACTAATGCAGAAATTTTTACTTTTTATGGTATTGCTTCAATGTGCAGAATAAGAACAGTTCTCTTGGTGTGCTACGCTTAATGGTTTTATAGTTTAAACTATAGTTCTCTTAACATATTTTGAATTGGATAATAGTTTTTTATTAGTATGATAAATCTAATGACTTGTTTGATAATAAATTATAGGATATGGACAATTGTGATTCCTCTAATCCTATGAACTCTCACTTGGAAATATTGCTATGAAGTGCCATCTAAGAGTGGAAAGGGTCATTATTGTATGCCAACAGACAATTAGTGGAGGAAGTATTCATTAAGTGAAGCAACATCTTGCAGGCATTGCTGGTAATGTGAAATCTTGTCTTAAAGTCCTTGGTGATGTTCGTTTAGTATGAAAACATTATTATCTAAGATTGCACATAAGAAGAGAGAGAAAAAAAAATATGAATGAATTGAATCCATGTAACTCTATTGCTTGTCCATTTAAGGGGGATGATATTCAGGAAATTTCAAATCCAAAGGGTAAAGAACCCATAGATGAAAATGACATAAAGAGAAAGAGGTCTAATAACATAGACAATTATATGAAAGTTAAAAAGGGGATTAATTCAACACAACTTGCTATAAAAGCTACCTTACAGAGTAAGATGGCATAAAACTAATATGGCAATTGCTATTTGGGTTTATGATTCCAGTATTCCACTAAATGTCGTGAATTGACCCCATTATCAACCAACAATTAATAGGATAGCAATTATGGGCCATGAATATAGTGGACTTCCTTATCATTAATTGAGAGCCTCTTTGCTTGGGGAAGCTAAAATACAAGCTCAATTGGTTATTAACTCTTTTAGAGACAAATGGGTTGAGATTGGTTGCATGATTATGGGTGATGGTTGGACAAATAATTACCATAGATCTCTAATGAATTTCTTGGTATATTGTTCTTCTAGAGTAGGATTTATTAAATTGGTTTACATTTCTTCAATAGAGGCAAATGCAAAGAATTTGTGCAATCTCTTTAGTGAAATAGATGAAATGGTTGGTGCTCAAAATGTTGTGCATTTGGTCACTGATAATGCAAGTAATTATAAAATGTTGGACCCTTACTTTGGGAAAAGTACCCAACAATCAGTTGGTCCCTTTGTGCAGCTCATTGTATTAACTTGATCATGAAAGATATTTTTGAAATGCCTCTTGTGAATAATTTGGTGGTACTTGCTTCAAGGGTTACTATTACAATCATAAGTGGCCTCATGCTTGGTTGAGTAGACCAAGTTGGACAGAAATTATTCGTTTAGGAGATACTCGATTTGGCACCACCTTCATTGCACTGAAAAGTCTCTATGATCATAAAGAGCATTTTCAAGCAATAGTTACAAAGTTTATGATACAAAAAGTTCTTAAAGTCATTTAAAGGAAGAGAAGTATAACAAATTATTTTAGATGACAAGTTTTGGAATAATTGTTTAATTGTTGCAAAGATTATGGGTCCAATTATGAGATTATTACGCATTTGTGATTTTAACGAGAAACCTTCACTAGGATATGTGTATGAGAGTATATGGAGAGTGATCAAGGGTGCAAAAGAGTTGTTTCAAAACAAAGAGAGGCTTTATGGGCATTATGTTGATATAATCAATACAAGGTGGGATAAAATGTTACATAGAAAACTTCATGCAACTGCTTTTTAATTGAACCCTACATTTCAATATGATCTAGAATGCCCTACACATAGCTCAAAAGTGATTAAAGGATTACTTGATATTATTGATATGCAACTTTCAAATGTGGACAGAGTGATGGAGGAAATCAATATATTCCGAAAGTGCAAAAAAAGTTTTGAAAGGGCATTAACTTTAAAGAATTCAAAAAGTACTTGACCTCGTAAGTTTATTACTTTACTAACTATTCTAAATTAGTTATTTAGTTTATCTGTAGATATATGGTAGAGAGTGTTTGGCTTTGATGCACCAAATTTACAAAAACTAAGTATTAAGCTCTTGAGTCAAACTTCATCTTCCTCTGGTTGTGAACAGAATTGAAGTTTATTTGAACACATCCACACCAGAAGAGGAATAGATTAGAGCATCAAAAACTAAATGATCACGTATTTATTCACTATAACTTGCGTTTGAAACATTCGTATAAAATTTATTTTTTATTGCATAATGAATTGTCTTTGCTTTAATTTTCATTTTGACTAACTATTTGTTTATTTTGATCATATAATATTCTGAATATTTTGTAGTTTGAATGCAAGAAAAAGGTCATATGATCTAACTAATTATGAGTCCATTGACAAGGTAGAATTTTGGGTCGTTGAAGAAAAACCAGATAGAGAGCTTAATTACGATGAATTGAAAGAAATGCTTGAGAAAGATATTCCTCAAGATGACCAGGTACCAAGTAAAAGTTAAAAATTGATAAATATTTTAATTTATTCATTGATAGCATTATTTTATTTTCCTTGTATGTCTCTTTAATTTTTTTGTGTAGGAAATACATATGATTTTGTGATGATAAATGATAATAATGAGATTGACTTAGCAAAATTTGATGAAGCTAGTGCTAATATTAATGATAGAGATGAAGATTTGAATTTTATTTTTATGCAACAAGTTGAGAGTGATGAAGAAGAACTTTGAACATCTTGTTAGACTTGGCTTGTAAAATTTTCCCAGTGTAAGAGCTTGGACAAGCTTGTTTTTCTCAATTTTTTAACGTAAAACTAATGACTAATTGTAATAGAACAAATTATTAATTTTATAATTTTTATTCTTATTTTTTTTTATATTTTTATATTTCTATAAATTATTTGCAGTAATATATATATTAAATATAATTATGACATCACACTAATTAAGCTAGTGATTTGACAAGTTCAACCAGTTGAACCTGTAACCAGTAAGGTCATCGATTTTGTCACTCGTCCAGTTTTTAAAGCATTGGCCTAGATATGACATCGTTAACCTGCTTAACATGAAATGACAAACAATATTCACTTATTTGGAAACTTAGCCAACACTGTCTATTTTTGGCAAATAAACTCTCAAACTTTAAAAATATTACAAATAGGTTATAGACGGACCATGTTTATAATTGTGTGGTGTCAACAAATTATGACTCGTTAAACTAATCATCCTATAATCGGGTCTTAATCGGGTTTAGTAGTTCAACTCACGATATGGCATAGTTACGACCATGTCATAAACGGATCGACACCATTACAAACCGAAGACATTTATGCCAAATCCAAACCTACTGTTTTCATGTCGTTCGCAATTCTTGTAATTATGTCATGTCTAATATTGCCACCCCTACTAATAAGGGTGACGCTAGGTGTATACAATTAAAGTTGGTCCAATGGCAATCTTAATGGACTTAAAGCCCCTCTAGTGGCTAAATGCTACATCCAGATCTGTAGCATGGATTACGAGGATAACTTTTCTCCTGTTGCTAAGAAAGCACGGAGCCATTTGATCACATCTATGGTTGACCAATGCCCCTTCACCAACTAAACATCAAAATGCTTTCTTACATGGGGAGTTACATGATGTTTATATGAAGCAATCACCTAGATTTGTTACTCTAAGACTACGACACTCTCTTTATGGGCTGAAGTAATTTCCATAGGCTTGCTTTCGTCAATTCTCTGCTACTGTTTAAGAGTTTGGTATGACTCAAAAAGAGACAGATCACTTGATGTTTTATCACCATTCCTCACCACATCACCACATCTATCTTGTTGCTTATATAGAAGATATAGTGATAACTGATGACTAATATAGTATCCATAAGTTGAAGCAACGTCACTTTCATCAATTTCAGACAAAAGATTTGGGCAGACTCAAATTTTTCCTTGGTATTGAGGTTGCTCAATTTAAGACTAGTTTTGCTATTTTGGAAAGGAAGTATGCAATAATTATTAAGGGTGTTCAAAACCAATCTAAACCACCCAACAAAAAACCAAACTGATTAAAACTAAAAGAAATCGGTTTAATTCAATTTAAAGGAAATAAAAACTGGTCCATGCAGTTCGGTTTTCAATTTTTCCCAAAAAAGGACTGACACGAATTGAACTAACTCTTATACATACATGTAGGAGGCGATTTTATTTTATTTAATATATACATAAAAACAAATCTTAACTCTCTGGTTCTATTGTAGTATATTCATAATGATTGATAATTATTGTTTTAATGTGAAACTTAACTTTGTATTATATAGCTTTTTTCCTTATTAAATGAGTAGGATTTAATTATTTTTATCTTAAAAAACCTTTCCAAACCTGAATAGATCAAACCAAACCAAACTAAACTGCTATTAGCATATGTTTGGTTTGGTTCGATTTTAGGGACATGTTAAAGACCGATCATGTCCAAGATTTTATAAAACCGACATGCATACTTCAATTACCGAATCAAGTCAAACATGTGAACGCACTTATTAGATATTTTGGAGGAAACAGGCATGATGTTTTCTAAACTTGTAGACACTCCAATGGATCCATATGTTCAACTTCTACAAGGACAAGGAAAGCTTTTGGTAGATCCTGCTAGATACCAAAGACTAGTTAGGATGCTAAACTATCTCACTGTAACAAGGCCCAGTATCTATTTTGCTACGAGTGTAGTTAATCAATTTCTAGACTCTACATGTGATAGTTATTGGGATGCCATGATTCACATCCTGAGACATATCAAGAGAGCATCAAAAAAGGGATTGTTATATTAAGATAGAGGAAATGCCCAGGCTGCTTGTTACTCAAATGCTAATTGGGCAGAATTAACTTCAAATAGATGCTTTACTTCTAGGAATTGTCCTTGTTAGTGGAAACTTGATATCTTGGAAGAGTAACAAACAAAATGCGGTAGTCAAATCAAGTTTAAAGGCAGACTATCAAGCTATGATCATGACAACACGTGAGCTCATTTGTTGAAACAATTATTAAGAACTAAAGGTTGGAGAAATTAGTCAAATGAATCTAATTTAATCAACCAAGCAGCAATCCATATAGCTTTCAATCCAATGTTTCACAAGAGGATAAAGCACATTGAGATCAACTACCACTTTGTTAGAGAAAAAAATAACTCCAAACTTTGTTAACTCAAATAACCCATTGGCAGATATCTTTTACTAAATCCTTTTGAGGTCGTTAAGTTATTATATATATAACAAGATTGTTGCATATGATCTATACGGCTAACTTGAAGGGGAGTGTACCAAAATATCCCTACGTAGGTAGGATTATTTACATACAATTGTACTATCTAGATATAGTTTCTGTAAATCTCTTATTGTACAATTTAGTATAAATAAAGGTCAATATATGGTGCCTTACCAACGCATATTCCCTCATTTTGTGTTCTCTCTTTCCGTCTCCTTATATTGGTAATTGACTTTCAGGATGAGATCTTGCTGATTTTTATTAAAAATCCTTATTTATAGTAGATAACATTACACAATTGAGATTCAATTGGTTGGAAAATTTTGCCTTTGGGTTTTGATTTTTCATCGCATACGACATTTTAAATTCTACAAGACTATCAAATCTAAGTTTTACGTACTGAAAAATGAACACCCAATTTGTCTAATCAAATAACCATTACAAATGTAAAATACAAAGATAAAGCATTGCCTGCAAAGATAGTTTTCAAAAACATCATTGTTGCAACTACTAAAACCAGTTTCTTCATGCAAACTTTTTATTTCATTTATGCTGCAAATTTCATTGAAAATTCGTGTTTTAATAGTTCCAAAATTCGAATTTAGCATCAGTAATCTATTTATTATGTTCAAAGGCAGATCAATTTTTTTTCAATATATAGACTGCCGGTTCTAAACTTATTTTCCAAGTTTCTTCAAAATTGAAACTGACCTATTATGTATCCAAATTCATTGTCCCAGCTTGAATAAAGTGATGTATTTGCGATCTTAAAACCACATACCAATAAATCCACTTTTCCACAAAACTAAATCTACCTTGGAAGTGATCAGAAAATCAAAACTCACTAAATCTACCTTGGAAGTGATCAGGAAATCAAAACTCAATTACTTCTAACAGACAAAATCCATTTACTTCACCGCTCATTTACTTCTATCAACCAAAGTTGTTATTATTGTGCGATTCGCAATTTGAATCGCATGATTCGATACAAATCCGCATCTCTCAAATATGTATCTGTGATATCGTCTACGAACATGAATTGCATATGGATCTCATGGATAGGAGCAATTCATATCAACGACTCGAATTGATTCAGATTTCCGATTCAGTATCTAATTCAATGTTACATGCATTTAGAAACAAACATCAGACTTGGAAAATATCTTCGCACAACTTGACTTCCCATTTACCTCTTCATCTTTTGTTTCGACTCAAATGAGTTGTCCCTTTTGTCTGGGTCATTTTTCATTGAAACAAACTTCTGGGTCGAATTTCACTAGTTCGGCTTTAGTATCTTACATCTTTCTTCTTTCATTTTCAACGTCGAGTCAAATCTCTCTTCTGTACGCTATCAACTTCGTTCTGCCACTAAAATTGGTTCAAGCCTTCGATGATGACTATGGATGAGTAAAGTGTTTCTAGATTTTGGTTTCCGATTTCTACTTTAACAAGTCTTTGTCTCTATTGGTGATGACCGAGGGTGAGAAACGAGTTTCTGGTTTCTAGTTTCTGCTTTAACGAGTCTTTGTCTATGTTTGGTTTTTGTGGGTGATGATGACTTCTCTATTTAGCTTTGACAACTTCTCTATCTATAACAACTTGTTATTATCTTTGTTTGGTTTTAAGTTAACAAGGTTGAATGGGGATTTAAGTTTTTGACCGTTAATGTGGTTTGGTGGGTAGTTTGACTGTAAATGACATGTTTGACTGTTTGGCGGGTTTGTGTGGTGATTTAATGTGTTTCTGACCATGAATGAGAATTGATTATTTAGTGCGTGAATGTGGTTTGGTGGGTTGTTTGGCCGTGAATGAGATGTTTGATAGTTTGATGGGTTTAATTGGTGGTTCAATGTGTTTTTGACCGTGAACGAGAATTGGTTGTTTGGTGGGTTCTATATTCAAATTCTTAACTATTTGGTTTGATTGTTTGGTGGGTTTGATGGATTGACTTGACTAGGATTGATTATTTAAACGTTACTATGGCTCCTAAACCAAGGTTAAGAAAAACTTTATAATGAAAGATGTTACTTGGGAACATTGTAATACTCTTGACAATATATTACTCGTTAAATGTAATTATTATTCACAAACAATGTGAGGGTGATGCATTTATGATGAAGCACCATTTAACAAGTACACGTCAAGAAATTACTGCTTGTATCCAAGTTCTATAAGATGTTAAGAATATTTTTATAAGAAGATATTAGATGATAAGGGAAAACAAGATGATGAACTTACTAAACTTTTTCAAGAGACCACTAATCCTATTAATGGTTTACAAATAAATGGAGTTATTGATACTTTTGTCACGAAAGAAAAAGGTGGGAAGTAGTTTTCTAGGTAGACAACAAACCTTGAATGAAATGGTGAAGGATACAAATATGGTGGTAAGGGGCATATCTTGATATTGGCAATGCATTACCAATTAAATTGGTGAATAGTACTTTATGTATTCAAATGGTGAAATCAATATATGAATTTAGGAGAAGTTTGAAGCCTCCAAGTTAACATTGGGTCAGGGTCACATATTTAAAGAAAGAGGCTGATGATAAACATGCTAATTTGGATATGTATAGGAGTGAAGGGAAGAATACAAGCTACACGTTGATGTCAGATGGATGGACTAATGGAAAGAGTAGATCTTCACTTAAATTTTGGTTAATAGTCCAAGATGGACTATGTTCATAAAATCAATTGATACTAACAAGTTCATTAGTGTTAAAAAGACGTTTAGATCATTGTTTTCATTTATAGACATACTTGGGTGTTTAATTTGTATAGGACATTTTTCAATGGTATGGAATTAACAAGGCCAGTAGCAACTAGGTTTGCTACCCCATATCTCAAATTGAAATTTATTTTAGATCAAAAGATAGCTCTCCAATCTATATTTACATCAGACTAATGGGCTACAATTACTTGAACCTCTAGAATTCAAGATGTAAAAGTAAGAGAGATTATTTTGGAACATTCAAGATTTTGGAAATCTTTAACTTGTACTCTTTCTCTATTATAACTCTTGCTTGTATAAAAAGTATCTTATCCTTGTATTCTTTCTTTTGTTAGCTATATGTTATAGTAGTTTCGGAGCAAAAAGCAAGGATTTGCAAACTTTTGTTATATGTATTGTAAGTCTCACATATAGTGCTATAGGCATCACTCTAAGAAGAGAAATAGGTTAAAACAACAAAGATTGAATGCTCCTGTATTTGTTAAATACAATCTTATCCTTCAACCAAGGCAGAAGATAAGAGAGGAGAAAGGAGAAATATTTAATCCAATTTACCTTTCAGATATGAAATCTAATGATGAATGGATCATGGAAAAAGAGTAGCCTTGCCTAATGGATTTGGAGTACAAAGTAGATAACTCTTGGATGGATATTCAAGACTGCTTTAATATTGATGGAGAAGCTCCAAGTAAAAAGAGAAAGAAAGGTAAGTTACGTAAAAAACTATTCTTACATCCAACCAAATTCTTAAATTCCTAACTTCTTATAATATATTACATGCATTTCATGTTTAGGACCAAGAAACCTTAATGCCGTGTGCAAAAAGGACATAGGAAAAAAGGTCATATTGCTTTTGAAGTCGAAGACATTGGAGATGATGCTGGTAGTGAAAATGAAGATGAAAATGACAAAGATCTAGTTACGGTTGATAAAGATACACAAATTAATAATATTGACCTTGTAAGGGATGAGAATGAAGATATATAGATTATTTAGTAATTAGTATTTAGACTAGAATTTCTTTTGCATCAATATGACATGTTTTATACATGACTTATCTTGGTGTTTTGCTATTTCGATACTTTTGAAAGTATTTTTCATGTTTTAAGTGTGTAATTATGTATATTTAAATATTGTAAATTGTTTTATTGAATCATACAATACGATATGATTCACGATTTAAAAAATGCAAAAACGATTCTCGATATGATTCATGATTTGACAACCTTGATCTAGAGCCAATTTATCTATTACATTGTACAAACTAGTCATCACATCAACATCCACATTGAAACTTATTTCATAATGAAACCTATAAAGTTAAAATATTTTAATAATATGAAACCTATAAAGTTAAATAAATTTTAATAAACCAATTATCATTGATATATTACAAAAGAATAAAATAAAGGAAAAACTTTAATTATTAAAAAATTACATAGCATTAACATAGTATCTAGCTGCACGAAGAGGCCAAAGGAGTTAAGACTTCCAACTTTAATATACAAATTCCCACACTCTAGTTTCCACTTGTTGAAAATTTTAGCTATTTGCTCGTTTCCTCTATCCATGCCTTCAAATCACCATCCACGAGTTCATGTATTTTCACAAGTCGAGAGACACTATGCAACAAGAAGTTAAAGATTTCCAAAATCTTGAATCTTCCAAAATAATCTCTTACTTTTACACCCTCAACTCCAAAAGCATTAGGAACTTGTAGCACATTACTCTTATGCAAACATAGATTGGAGAACTATCTTTGATTCAATATGAACTTCAATGTGAGATATGAGGTACCAAACTTAGCTAATGCCAGCCTTGTTAACTCCCTATTAATGGAAAATGTCCTATACAAATTAAGCACTCAAGTATGTCTATAAATGAAAACAACGATCTTCTTAACTTTTCCAATAGTATTATAAAATATTGGAACCTTATCAATGTCTTCTAGAATCAAGTAAGGTAATAAGCTACACAAAGTATCCAAAACAAGTGTTTTTATTTCTCCATTAATTTGTTTCTAACTACTACAAGGGCAAATACATTATTAATTACCACGTGAACTACATTTTCTTCTCCAATCGCATCAACCATATCGTCAAGTAACTCAAACATCTTTTTTAACATTTTAATGAACATGCTAGTATCAATTAATTTTATAAACAAAGTTCCTTTTAGACTATTAACCAAAAACTTAATTAAAAATCTACTTTTTCCATCAGTCCACCGATCTAACATCTATGTACAGCCCATCTTCTTCCATTTACTCCGATAGATATTCAAATTAACACGTATACCATAAACCTCTTTTTTTAAAAAATGTGACCTTGACCTCATGATAACTTGGAGGCTCCAAATCTCTCCCAAAAATTTAGATATCGAATTTTAACATCTGTATAAACAAAGGACTCTTCACCAAGTTAAATGGTTGCATTGCCATAAATACATCTGACATGTGTCCCTTACCACCATATCACTATCATTTACCATCTCATTAAAGGTTTCTTGTCTACTTGAAGAACTACTTCCCCATTTTCCCTTTCATGACAAAAGCATCCATAGCTCCCTTTCTTTGAGAACCATCAATAGGATTAGCTATCTCTTGGAAAAGTTCAGTAAGTTCATCATATTTTTTCCCCTTATCCTTTAACATCTTCTTTAAAGAAAAATTCTTAACATATTGGGTTGCAAGCAGTAACTTCTTGACGTTTTCCTGCTAAATGGTGGTTCATCCTAAATGCATCGCCCCACATTCTTTGTCAACAATAATTACATTTAATATTTAATCCATTGTCAAGAGAGTTATAGTGTTCTCTTCCCAAGTAACATCTTTCTTTCAAATGTTCTTCTTAAACTTAGATTTAGGAGCCAGTAGTAACATTGAAACACTCAAATCCAGCCAAGTCAACCCACCAAACAGTCAAACCAGATAGTTAAAGAATCTGAATACAAAACCCACCAAATACTCAATTCTCATTCACAATCAAAAACACGCTAAACCACCAACCAAACCTACCAAACAATCAAACATCTCATTCACAGTTAAATGACCCACCAAACCACATTCATGCCACCAAACAATCAATACTTATTCACAGTCAAAAACGCATTAAACCACCAACCAAAACCCACCAAACAGTCAAACATCTCATTCATAATCAAACAACCCACCAAATCACATTCACGATAAAAAACTTAAATCCACATTTAACCTTGTTAACTTAAAATCAAATAGAGATAATAACAAGTTGTTACAGACAGAGAAGTTCTTAAAACCAAACAGAGAAGTTGTCATCATCCATAGAAACCAAACAAAGACAGACTTGTTAAAACAAAAACCAAAAACCAGAAACTCGTTATTCACCACAATTGTCATCGAAGGCTTGAACCAATTTCAAAGGTAGAATGAAGTCGACAGCATATAGAAGAGAGATTCGACTCAACGCTGAAGCTAAAAGAAGAGAGACAAATGACGCCAAAGCCAAACTAGTGAAACTCAACCCAAAAGTTGGTTTCAATGAAAGACAACCCAGACAAAAAAGACAACCCATTTGAGTCAAAACAAAAGATGAAGAGATCAAATGGGAAGTCAAGTCAAACCAAGATAGCTTCTAGGTCTAACGTTTGTTTCTAAATGCATGCAACATCGAATCAAATATTGAATTGAAAATCTTAATTGATTCAAATCATTGATATGAATCTCACCAATTCATGTGATTCATACTCTTACACAATTCAATCATAGATAGATATTGGCAAGATGTCGACTCATATTGAACCCTGCGATTCAAGTTGCAAATCACATCTAACAACTACACTCCAAATATTGAGACAATGGTGAAAATCATTGCCCAACTTGATAAGTTTCATAAGGCAGAGGAATGTTTGGATATGACTTGGCAATAGCAACTAGAGCTAACATGTGGCCATTTATAATTTGTTACTATGACTACACTCTTTCTTATATTTATCTTATGTTGTGTGTTTGTTACTATAAGTACTCTTTCTCTTGTTAGCTATACAATGGAGCAAAATGCAAGGAGTTGCCAACTTTTGCTATACATGTCCTAAGTCTCACATGTAGTCCTACAGGGTGTGAAAGAAAGTGTCTTTGAATATATTCACCCTAAGAAGAGAAACCAGTTAAACCAACAAAGATTGAATGCTCTTATATTTATTAAATGTAATCTTAGCCTCCAATCAAGTTAGAAGATAAGAGAGGAGAAAGGAGAGACATATGATCCAATTTGCCTTTTTGGATATGGAATTTGGTGACAAATCGATCACAGAAAAAGATGAGCCTTGCCTAATGGATTTGGAGAATGAAGTATATAACTCTTGGATGCATGCTCAAGACTGCTTTAATAATGATGGAGGAGCCTCCAAGTAAAAGGAGAAAGAGAGGTATGCTATGCAAAAACTATTCTCACATCCAATTATCCAAATTCTTAAATCCTAACTTTTTATATTACATTACATGTATTTCACGTTTAGGACCAAGAAACCTTAATGCCGTGGGCAAATAGGACAAAGAAAAAGACTCAAACAAGTTGCTTCTAAAGTTGAACACATTGACGCAAACGGTGGTGGTGAAAATGGAGATAAAGAGGATGGAGATTCAGTAATGATGATGACACACAAATGGATGATATTGGCCTTGAAGGGAACGAGAATGAAGAGATATAGATTATTTAGTAATTAGTATTTAAATTAGAATCTTTTTTGCATCAATATGACATGGCTTATATAAGAGTTATCTTGGTGTTTTGGTATTTGATGCTTTTGAAAGTATTTTGTTCATGTTTTAAGTATGTAATTATGTGTGTTTAAGTATTTTATGATATGTTTCTGAATCACATGATACAATACAATTCACGATTCACGATAAAAAAAATGCAAAAATAATTCTTGATTTGACAACCTTTCTATCAACAAGATTCCTAACCACAATGTATCATTTTAAATGCTTTTGTAGAAGTAAATCTTTTAGAAATCATGTTTTATTTCCATTGTATGTAATAAATTTTGTTTGGAAACAATAAGGACATAAGATTAGAATTCAACCCATCTGGAAATTGAAGGATGCTTTTGCACACTACAATAATTCTAGGTTCAACTAAACACATGCAAGTCATCACTTGTAGATTTAAAATGCTGAAATACAGCACTAGATTTTCTGATTTAATAGAATGATTGGAAACTTCCTAACCAGAGAATGATTTGAAATGATTATTGGTTAACCAAACCAATGGTTCATATCATAGTTATCTGGGTCACCCTAGCCCCCATGGCATTTCAATTTGGGTCGAACGACCCAATTTGTGTGCGCATTCTTAACCCAAATCATTGATTGCAGCATCTCGAATTTATTAATGTCTATTTTTGAATTGTTTGACTCAATCTATTAGTATAAATCAGCGTGAGAGATGAATTTTTAGCATCTTTTCTTGTGTTTCTTGATTTATCTTAAGTTTTGGAATTGGTACAAGTTAATTATATTAGGATTTGATATTTTAAATTTTAAGTTTTAATTTCTAGCTTGATAAGGATTCTTTCCTTTTATTAAACATGTCTTATTCTTTGAATAATTAGAGATTAAAAACATGTTCATGGTTACATATACATACGATATATATGTGATCAACCCATGCTGTAACTCATAATCGTACCACAACCCATAATAGCTTTCCAAAGAAGCCTACCCCTCTATTAGGAAATCTCCAATAAAATATGTAAAGAAAGAAGATGTAGGTTAAGAGATGGCAATTGGACTATTAGTGAGAGACAGTTAGTTCTGTTAGAGTGGGTTTTGGATGTACTGTTAGTTTTATTAGTTGTTGAGGAAATATAGGGAAGGAGGGGGAGAAGAAAGGAGGGTATGCTTTGGTTTTGTAAAGGATTCATGTGAGAAGAGTCCAGAACCCCTTGAATGTCCTGGAATTGATCTATAATTGTTTGAATTCAGCAATAAAATTGATGAATTCTCAGTTTTAGAAGATAGTGTCTATCAATTTGTATCAGAGCAAGGTTCAATTTCATTTTTTTTTTTTCAGATTTATATGAGTGTAGCGAGAGTCCTTGAACTTGATTTCAAGATTCTTGCAGTTGGTTCATAAGGGTTAGCAAGCTGAAGTTGACAGAAGCTGTTGCACAGGGGAGAGTTTCCTCATCAATAGTCTCGTTGACCAAAGACGCAAGGACTGTTAGGATATTCAGAAGCTATTGCGATACTTGTTGGGGTAAATTGAAGGAGTCGCAAGTATCGTCAAGGCATCTCATGTAGCTATCTTGGCTATCGCGAGCAGAAGAAGAACAAGGCTGCGACCAAGGCTCTAGGTTTGGTTTCGCAAGCAGAAGAAAATTGAGTATCAATGAGATAGGGTCATGAACCGTATCGCGAGGTTCTTTTAAATCTTGATCATTCGAATCTTAAGAAGTGTCGCAAGGGTTCGAAAACCAAGTTGGGAGAGTCGCAAGGCTCATTTGATCATTTTGAATCCATTACGACTATCAACCAGGGCAGTACGAGAACCTATACAGCATTGCTAGTGTTGACAGGGAAAGATCGCAGAAAGAAAACATGAAGAACCAGTATGCTGGATGTCAACTAAGGCTGAGCTTTGCCCTGCAAGTGGTTGCAAGTGAAGCAGTGAACATTACGAGGGAGAGAGTGATTGTTCAAGCTAGAAGGGAATTCTGAAGGCACTTATGCATGGGCAAAGGAAACAGTAAGGCACAGATAATTGGAAGTTCAGGTACTGGAATTTAAAAAAAAAAAAAAAAAAAAAAAAAAATCTTTGCTTGGAGTTGCTTCTTTATGGTTCATAAAAGAATGGAAGGTAGATTGGATACATTGGAAAAAAATTTAGAAGCCTGGAGAAAGGAGATGGAAGAAGATAGAGAAATCCAAGAAATACGCAGGGAATTACAGGATGCTCGGACGTAGAAGATAGAGCAACTTCTTGAAAACCTTGCTCAGAATTCTTTGACAGACAATTCAGGCAAAGAGAAATCTGATAGCATTCAAAATGAAGAAATGGAGAATGGGTCAAATAGTGGGATAAGAATGAATGGCAAGTAGTGGACAAAGATGGAGAAAGCTGGAGATTCCGGTATTTTCAGGAGAAGATGCTTATGGATGGGCAAATCAGGTGGAACGTTACTTTCAAATTAAAAGAGTATTGGAGGAAGAGAAAATGCAAGCAATTTTGATAGCCATGGAGGATAGAGCATTGAGTTGGTTCCAGTGGTGGGAATCTTGCTGTGTAAGTCCTTGGGAGAGTAGTTTAAAAACAGCTTTGATTAAAAGATTTCAACCGAAAATGATGCAAAATCTCTACGAATTATTGTTGAGCCTAAAGCAAACTACTACGGTAGCAGATTTTAGAGAGAAATTTGAACTCTATGCAGGTCCTTTACGATGTACTGATCAAAAATACCTCCAAGGTATTTTCTTGAATGGTTTAAAGGAAGGGATAAAAGCTGAACTCAAATTGCATTCAGTTGAGACACTTTCAGAGATGATGGATTATGCACAATTGATTGATGAAAAGAATATAGCGCTTAGCAAGGATAGTGTGACAACCGGAGGTAAAACAAGAACCAATTTCAAAGGATTTCCTTCTTCTAAGACAGTTACTATTGAAGCTGAACAAGTTGAACCTAGAAGCAGCCTATCAGGCTTGTAGCAAGGAGTGGGAGCAAGACCTCATGGCACTTTTAGAAGTAAAGGTGGGTTTAAAAGGTTGTCGGAAGTAGAGTTGCAAGAGAAGATTAAAAAAATATTATGTTTCAGATGTGATCAGAAGTACAGTCTTGAACATGTTTGTAAAAACAAACAGTTGCAAGTCATGTTGATGGAGGAAATATGGGAGGAAGTTAATGCTGCTGATTTTAGTCAAGAAGCTGGAAATAAAGCATTGCAACTATCCCTAAATAGTATCATGGGAATGACATCAAAGAATGCTCTTAAGCTGTGGGGTAAAGTGGGAAATCGAAGAGTAATAGTATTGATTGATTGTGGAGCATCACACAGTTTTATTGACTCCAAGTTGTTAAAGCAGTTAAAGATTCTTATAGTCTAAACACCTACTTATTATGTTGAGGTAGGTGATGGACACTAGATTAAATACATGGGAGCTTGTAAAGGTGTAATTTTACAATTACAAGGATTGGAGATTCAACAAGACTTCTTTCGGTTCAGATTGGGAGGAGCTAATATTGTGTTGAGAATGGATTGGCTAGCAAGCTTAGGAGAGGTAAGGGCTAATTTTAGAGATTTGACTATAAAGTTGGAGGTAGAAGGGAAAATGATGATGTTAAGGGGGTGAATCTACATTATCCAGATCCGTGACTTCTTTAAAATCAATAGTCAAAGTTTTACAGAATGAAGGTCAAGATCCTCCTACTTTACTTAAAGGTACTACTATACATTCAATAGTAGAGGAAGTTAATAGAATAACAGCTGAAAGAGATGGGATGTTAGTAATTTGGAAGGATAATTTAGTAAGAGCTCAACATCAAATGAAGTCTCAAGCTGATAAATATAGAAGGGAGGTTGAATTTCAGGTTGGTGATTGGGTTTTTCTCAAGTTACAACCCTATAGACTCAAGTCTTTGGCTAAAAGGAGAAGTGAAAAATTAAGTCCCAGATTTTATGGCCCTTTTCAAGTCATTTAAAGAATTGGACAGGTTGCTTATAAGCTCCACTTACCTGATTGTAATAAGATTCATCTTGTTTTTCATGTATCTCGTTTGAAGAAAGCTGTTGATTCTACAATACTTTCACAGCCATTACCGCCTATGTTATCTGAAGAATGGGCGTTACAAGTTTCACCAGCTCAAGTTTTAGATATCAGAATTAATTCTTCTGATTTTCAAGAAGTTTTGATACAGTGGCAAGACTTTTTTACTTATGAGAATTCTGGGGAATGTGTGACAGCTTTACAGGGGCAATTTCCTAATTTCACCTTGAGGACAAGGTGAAACTTTTGGGGGAGAGAATTGTTAGGAAACCTCCAATAAAATGTGTAAAGAAAGAAGGTGTAAGTTAAGAGATGACAGTTGGACTGTTAGTGAGAGGCAGTTAGTTCTGTTAGAGTGGGTTTTGGTTGTACTATTAGTTTTGTTAGTTGTTGAGGAAATATAGGGAAGGAGGGGGAGAAGAGAAGAGGGTCTGCTTTTGTTTTGTAAGGGATTCATGTGAGGAGAGTCTATGACCTCTTGAATGTCCTAGAATTGATCTGTAATTGTTTGAATTCAACAATAAAGTTGATGAATCCTCAGTTTTAGAAGATAGTTTCTATCACCCTCATACACAATACCAAGGTAAGTGGCAAACCATGATGATTACCCTATTGCACTAAATAAATATGGTTTCAGGCACAGACCAGGTTTGAGCCTTGCAGGTTGTCTATGATTGACTGCTACCAAATTAACAATTAAAGTTCTTTCATAGAGTTCTGTGATTCAAGTTCAATAAAGAAAACAAAAGAAAATAGGAAAAGAACAGCAGCAGAAACAAAATATTTAATACGTCCCACATATGGAATAATGTGGCTATCATTCAGTTCTTCAGTTCTAAAATGCAGTGAGCCAAGAATAAAAGTTTCTGAGTTCTACCTTAGATATCCTAAGATCATTGACAGCCAATCGAAGAGAATCATCTGATAGTATCAAGCGAGATAAAGCTCCTGTGCTTAAACTGCCAAGTAACAACAATGTGCAATTAAAACATACATCAGGAATAGGAAAATATAGTCACTTCCCTTCGGGAAATGTTAACACAAGCTACAACAAAATATTTTCCAGTTGCAAGAACTGTTTTCATTACATAAACGCACTACAAAAGTTTATCTAAGAAGCAATGTCACTCATTCTATGGGGGAAGCCCCATCTGTGCCACACATGTCAGAATCCTCCCCTTCTTACGTAGGAATGCATGCAAAAATTTTTCAAAAGTTTTCTATAAATGCTACCAATAAAAATTAGATTCAATATATGAGGACATTTTCATTACTCCCCATTTACTTTTAAGACAGTTCCAGCATGAATCATACAGAAAATATCTCAAGTAATATCTCCCATTCTTAGGAGTTGAAAATGTAGCCAACAATTATTTCTATTTTCTTGATAGGAAAATACATTATACATTTCAAAATGCAAAGTCTACAATATGCACCTCTAATATGAAGAAAAATTTACTTCCCGTCATTTTTCACAACTTATATATGCAAAGTATAAGTGTGAGTGTGTGTGTGTGTGTGTGTAAACAATATCTTCTTGCAGTGACTCTGATTTGTTGTGTCTAGAACTTACAGGACTGTGTCTATTAAGTGTACAAGTCTTGTTGGATTTAACAATGGCTCCAGGCCTATGCTTCTTAGAAGTCCTAACCCACATCACGACTGAAAAATATAAAGTGGGAAAAGTGGAAAAAGTGTAAAAATAGCCAATCAGATATAATAGTAGATTTCATCAACTATAATAATCATTTATAATCTGTTCTTATTACATAATGAATCTAGCATACATATTCAAATAACATCAACTCCAAACCTTTATGCTTCCTACCGCCAGGCAATTCGTTGAAAGTTATTATGGTATCCCAATACACCAATGAAAGCACATCATGCATAGTTTTTACAGGCTCAAGGCACATCAAGGCACAAAGGTCCCCTAGAGTATATGTGCAAGACGAGGCGCACACCTTTAGGAAATAAGGTGCGCATTAGATAATTTCTGAGATTGTTCTACATATCATGAGACTGTATATAGTATTCAAAGTTTCAAACTTATCAAATATGCATGACAAACATATATTTAGCAAACAAAATATATTCAAAGTCCAAACTACATTATGTGACATATTGAAACATGTCAAGTTATATAAAGGGGAAGATTATTAGTTAAAAGGTATGTGAAAAACATTAAAATTAAGAAAAATGCAAAGAAATTAAATGAATATTTCATAAAATTTTCTGAAATAAAATTAAATATTCAGGCTTTCTTAGAAAAATTAAAATATTTGGGAGAAGATTAAATACAAATCACAAGTGGAATGATAAAATTGAAGCTGAAATTGAAGGAAAAGCCAAAGGAGAACAAGAAACAGAAGTCAAAGTCAGAGTCAAAGCACAAGCAGAAGCAGAAGTCAAAGCACAAGCAGAAGTTGAAACTGAAGGAGAAGCAAAAGTCAAAGCTGAAGCACAAGAAAAAGCAAAAGCCAAAGTTGAAGCACAAGCAAAAGCAGTAGTCAAAGTCAAATCACAAACAAGAAGCAGAAGTCAAAGTCGAATCACAAGTGTGGATGATCAAAAGAAAGTTGGATCTAGAAATTGAAGTCCAACTCAAAGCCAAAGCTTCAAATGAAGTCAAAGACAAAGTTGCAGAAGTCAATTGACACTTGTAGGGTTTGACTTTCAGCACTTCGGTTAATCCAAATATATTATTGATCCATTCCATAACTCCTGGCCCATCCCTAGCCCAATAATAACTTTGTGACCCAAATTTCAGTGGTGAAAAAATGCCCATAAAATTCTTAAATCTGTCAAAGCACACCTCGTATGAGCCTTGCGCCTTACTTATATATGCGCATGCTTGATGGAACTCGCCTAACCTAATCTAGGTCAAGGTACTTCGTCTACACCTTGTCCCTCAATGGTGCCTTTTCTTGCCTTTAACAACTATGACATCAAGGCATAAAAACCAATGCCAAATATTCCAGATGTGGTCTATCATTGTATTTTACTTCAAATCATATATTGATGCCTTTGAAAAGTATATTAAGAGAACAAGATAAAAAAATAAATAAATAAAAGCATCGTGTTTATAATGCCTTTCTTCCTTCAATTAAAATACTTATCAGTACAAGGCTTTCAAATTTTTTATAGGCCTAATGACAGAAATTAAGAATTCAGAACTTGAAATCATGTACCCCAACTTTTGTGCTGCATCAGATAAAGAACCATCAACTGCAAAGATTAGATCTAACAAAGATTGCATTCCCTGTGAGTAAAAAGGAAAACTTAATTGTTAATATTTTCATCTTCCATATTCAATTGGAAATGAAAATTAGGTTAACTTTCAGAACATCAGAGTAACTTCTAGTTAACAACAGAGGAAGAAATGTGGACACCAGAACAAATTTTGGATTATTGGGCCCAATCTGTGGACCACAATCTGATCCTCTGATTGTTGACTTTGCAGGAAGAATTTGAAGGAGCTCTGGAGGAGGTGAATATGTATCAAGATCTACAGTATTCCTGACTAGCTCAAAATAATTAGAAAGTACTATTAGTTGAAATATTCAATCTCATCAGATATAGTAGTGCTAGACCAAGGTGTCATGGCACATATCATAGAAACTTTAAGGAAATTGAAAGCTTTTCATTGCGTAAAATAGAAAATGTAACCTGGAAAACTAAAAATATTTCAGACATGGACGCTCAAAATGAAAAGGTAGCCAAAAGAGAAACTAACTACAAGAAACTCAAAAAGGTCGTAGACAAGTGATACAAGAAAAATGGGTCAGGTCAGCAAATTAGGTGCTCAATTCAGAGACCCTTTGCCCAAGTCATATAAGCATGACTTTCTGTGTTTGTGGGGAACTGATCGTTATCAAATGTCCTTTAGATAACTTTTATTTTGTATAATGAAATAGAATGTCATCCAGCCAAGCCAATTGCACATTAATGGTCTATTTCTGAATGCTCAGAGCTGCTTTTTGTTTTAAGAATACTTTAATGGAAACAAACTAAATGAAATAAAAACTTGAATTGGATATTTCAACAGTTTCTCACCAGAAAAAGTTAGGGGAAAAATAAGACTTGTAAGCCACTACAAAAAAGTTTTTCCAAAAATATTTCAGATTGGAATGGAACATTACTTCCCATACACAATCCAGATAAGATAAACAAAATAGCCACCTATTTTATAACAAATGGCATACCAATAACTTCTCTTGAGATGTACTGAATTCGAGAAATATAGCTGAGGGATGCAAGAAAAACATACCCTTGAGAGCTAATAAAGTACGTAGCCGACCTAGGGCTACTGAGCGATTCTTATGTTGTGATCTCTCCTCTGCAGCCTAAAAACAAATAACAGTCCAGTAAACAAGTAGAGACATCTATATTAACCGAAACAAACAATAAGATATAGCTACCAGGGTTAGGGATCAAGATCACACAATCTATTAATCAATTAACAAAATGAATCCTTCTCCTATCTACATGGGGTCCGCTACATAAATTTTGTCTCTAATCCATTCAAATAGACTATATTTTTAGTTAAACCAAAAGTTTTTAAATCCTTCACTATTTCATCCAAGTTATTTTGAAATACCTCTACCTCTCTCATTAACTCTAAATAAAAATAATGACACTTTTCCTAACTGGAGCATCTATTGTCTACATTGCAGGTAAAAAACCATCTTAAGACTATTTTCTCTTATTTTTATCCTCAAGAAGTGCTACATTAACCATCTACCTATCAATCAATTCTGATTCTATCCTTTCTAGTTTGACCACATATTCATTCAAACATTCTCATTTCTCTTACACTCATTTATCTTTTCTTTTCTTTTCTTTTTTTTTTTTTTTTTTTTTTTTTTGAATTGCACAATATTCTGTCGCATAGAGTAGAGCAGGTCTTAGAGCCATCTTAGAAAGCTTTCCCTTCAATTGCGGAGGCATTCATGAATTGCATAAGACTTCTGACGCATTCATCCATTTAATCTATCCAGCCTTAATTTTGCACGTCAGATCTGCTCCAATCTCTGTATCCATACATACGATTGAATCTAAGAAATGAAACTGCTCGCCCACAGGCATTTCTTGCCCTTTGTTACCAATATTCCTTCATTTTCATTTTTACTTAAGTTGCACTTCGTATATCTGGTTTTAGTTCTACTTTGAAACTTCTTGATCCTAAGGTTTCCCAGAGGTATTAACTTGTTTTCATATTTTCAATAGATGCACATACTCATTATCTTGAGACCACATAGTTATCATTATTGTGGACCTGAACATGTTTTATCTATCAGTTTAAACATTCATAAAGGTGAGAAGCAAGGAGCAATAAAGACAACCAATATAAGAAATAAATAAATGACGTTACCTGGGCGATAATGCCAGTGGGAGATGCTTGAGACGGACAGCAGATTCTCGCTTGTTGCGGTGCTGCCCGCCAGGGCCAGATGACTTCAGAGTATCCATCTTGCATTGTCTCATCAGTTGTTCGTCGGTCATACCCAGAAATTCTCGACCACTGCACCGCCCTTTAACATTATCAGGCTCACCACTGACACTAACACTGTTATTGCCATTACTGATGATACTAGTAGAATCATTACTGTACTTGGACAAACCCCCTCTGATTCTGTGAACCATGCCAATGCCGTGATTGCTTCTCGGCCAAACAACCAAAGTTGGAGAAAAATGCAAGCGATGGTTACTGTAATTTCTCATCAGCTGCGACGAAAAAGAATCAGCCAATACCATAATATCGGTGCCGCCATTTATCTGGATTTTGCCAATAAACGACTTTAAAATGGACTGCGCCATCATGTCATATACAATATGATGACAAGGAGAGGGGCACCCCACACAATGATACAATTTTTTGCTCTACTCCTTCGGCTTTAGCTAGGTAGGCCTAGGGTTTGAAATTGTGCACGTGTTTTCAATCGATAGCGCTGAGAGTGGACTCAATTCGCCTTTTTACTCCCAATGATAATCGCCTGCGCCGCAGAGAAAGACTCGACGAATACCTCCACCGCCGCCGGCCCTCTGCAGCAGCGTGTTGACACCCGGTCTTTCCCTCCCTCAGCTCCTGAACAGCACGACAAACCGTCGCGCGCGCTTCGTAAGTTCTTTTTTTCGTTTTGTAAAACGTGTCTTTGTGAAATTGCATAATCTTTTGGGTAAATTACATCAACGATCACTGAACTTGGTAATTATTTCAATTAAGTTGCTAAAAATTTTAAAAAGAAAAAAAAAGGAATCTACCTGCAATACCTAATTGTCTCCGGGGCTCACAAATGATCAAAATGGCGTTTAAAGGCCTGCCAAACTCTTTTTGCTACCGAACCTCACCAGAATCTCATCTCCGCCGTCCATTATCATCATTTTGATCTAGATTAAAGATCCCCAATTTCAATCATGGGAATGGGAGTCTAGGCACTCAAATCTAATGCAACTGAGTAACAAAAAGTCTGCATGAATCAAAACATCAATCATGCTAACCTAGTCAAACTCATCACCATTTGGTCTAGTTCTATCTCACAAGGGTGGATGTATTTTGGAATTTTCACATTCTAGGATCTCAAGTTGTTCAATTTTCTCTAAGTGAGTTTGTACATGCAAAGTATCGAATCATGGTTCGTAATTGTCTAAGGCTTAACAAATTAACCTTTGAAAATTTTACTTCACAAACTTAACCTTGCAAAATGCCCTTCAACCACGTCAAAATGTGTGCCACTGTCACCGTCAAAATATTTTCCTCGATCAGTTTGTTTATCGAATAGGACAAAAATCTTTATAAGAACCCTATCCTTTTGGAATCATCTTAAACTTTAAGCTTGTAAATGGAGGTTAAAGATTTGTTCAATTAATTCCATCTTCTAAGGTAACATCCCATTAGTTTGTATTTTAAGTTTTATAAATTCAAGCACAAATTTCACACTTTTCTCTACTCTCACCAAGTTCTCTCATACATGATCCCCTTCTCTACTGTCCTTTTCTTTTTCTCTTCATTTTTGTTTAAAAGATAGAGAAAATATATGAATTCATCTGTAAAAAGAGATAAGGGCAAGGCTTGCCATTTAGAAAAATTATACATGAATATTTTTGTTTAAAAAAGTTGTTTCACATTTTGAAAAAAAAAATTCTCTCTTCTACTGCACATCTATACTGGAGAAGCAGCTTGTACCAGCTTCTAAAAAAATAATTTTTTTTTTGTTTTTTTCCCGCTTTTCTAATAATCACACTAAATGCACTATACTTAATTCAAAAGTACTTTTTTATTAAATAACACTTTTAAAAAAAACCACCCAAACAGGCTCTAGATAGGGTCCAATCAATACGGTCATTTTCCTTAACGAGGGAGTTGGAACCTTTTCTGACTCTGGCTGGGCAAGTGAAAGTCAGAAACCACATCTCTTTAGCAGCCTCCACTGTAAAAGATAATAAGAAAAACACTATTTTTATTTTATAGTCCTCAAATCCTTTTTATAACATGAACTTAATGTCCATTAAATAATTTACACAATTTAGTACTCCACTACTAGCATATACATTTCATATTTTATAACAAATATATTTGTTAATGCATAATGCCAAATTTTGCTTTCCTTTTAAACTTACTTTAAAATTTTTATTTATTTTATTTTATTTATATTTTTTTTTCATTTTTGTGCATTTTGTTGTCAAATCAGTTTCATAAAATGCAAATACCAGCTATATTTTTATTTTAATAACATTGGACAATTTCCATTATATTTTTTTTAATTGATATTGGAGCATAACATAATGATGCATTGGGACGTGTTTGGACAGTATCACCATCCCAATACAGTAATCTACCCAGAAAGGCCGCAAATTATACAAATTAATAAAACTCAACAACTAATTTTTTTAACTTGAAATTAAACTTGGCCTAATAAAAGATGAGTTTATGGCCGTCCAAGGGCGTTGGCTTCTGGGCTTTTTCTGTCCAAAGGTGTTTGGGCGCTTAACTGTTTGGCCGTGGGCGAGAAGGGTACGAAGAGTTGGAAGAGTTGAGTTTCTAATTAGAACCTTTTGTAGTTGGTGAGATTTTATAGTTAATGGAGTCAATTGATCAGCTAAGTATTCTTATTTGAATTGATTTGATTTTTATTTAAATTTGAGGAGGTGGCCCAAACGAAAATATATTTTTTGTAACATTATTTAAAGGACAAATAATACTTGTTGTATCAAAATTTTAAATTTCGTATACTCTCTATAAATATATAAAAGAGATATTTCTCTCTGTAAATAATAAATTTATAATACTTTCTCTCTTCAATCAACATTTTATTAAAATATTTATAAAACAATTCTATTTTTAAAGAATATAAATATCTTTTTATGCGTAAATATTGATTGATCTTTTTCCATTTTAATCATCTATAGTCGTTATTTATATTTAAAAAGATATTTAGTAATTTAAATGTAGAAATTTTGATAAATATGTTACGAAAAATGTTAATGAAAATAGTGAGAGTAATAAATTTTACATTTGTAAGGGAAATGTGATTTTTATGTGTTTCTAAAAAATATAGTGTTAAAATTTAAACTTTGTAGGGTTAAAGTGATATTTATATTTATTTATAAAATCTAAAATCTAAAATTTACAACAACCTAATATCAAAGATGCTTGAAAATTTGCCTTACAAAATATACAATTTGTGGGATTTATTAATAAAAATTCATATTTGATGTTAAAATTTGATCCAATAAATTAATGGAACATTAGTTAAACTTAATAAATTAATGGAATACTCAAATCGATATTCATACTGAATTAAGAGACGTCGAAATTCGTAACATAGTAGATCATGATGTCATGACTTACGATTAACGTTAGAATATCAACATATGACAGAAGCTATGCTGGGGGAGGTGAACAAACTGTCCTCTACTTTGATGCTTTGTTTGACTGACTGTTATAGCATAATGCGATGATTTGTCCATGTCCAACTCTTTGCCTGAGAGAAGGGACTGCTAACATAACGTAGCCTTGCAGCACTCTTCATCCTTACTCATTGAAGGTTGTATTTATATGTATTCGTCAATTGGGTACCTGCACATTCACCGGGAGAGAGAGAGAGAGAGAGAGAGAGAGAGAGAGAGAGATGGCTTCGGATTTGTTTCAAAAGCAAGGGAAAATATATCGGAAGAGCAGGCCAAATTACCCAGAAGAGCTCTTCCAGTTCATTGCCTCCAAGGCTCCCTCTCATCACCTTGCTTGGGACGTCTGCACCGGCAGTGGCCAGGCTGCAGTAGCCGTGAGTTTTCTTCACTCTCTGAATTTCTCTCTCTTAAGATCATCTTCTTTTCTCAGCTTTCAACAGAGCGACAACTATCTTTGAACATGAATCCCTCTACAAACGAGAGTTCAATTCACAGCTTTAGTTTTCGAAATTAAACGGTGACAAGTCTAATTTCGAAAGTACAATAATTTTAATATTTACCCAATACAACAGCTAACGAAAAAATTCGCAGAATATGCCCAATTTTTTTTTAATTTTCCCATAATTTCCCTTTCAAATATGATTGTAATGCAAGGCTATCACAACAAGAAAAAGGGGGGAATTCCGACGGAATTTACCGACGGATAGCAAAACCGTCGGTATAATGACGACATTTTCGACGGATTGTCCGTCGGAAAATTTTCTGACGGCTTACCGACAAAATAAATCCGTCGGAAAAGTATTTCATAATATTTTTAATAATTAATTAATTTATTTATATAATTAATTTATTTTAGACGGACTTCACTCCGTCGGAAAATAATTTTATATATTTATTTCTGACGTACTGCTACGTGAAAAAATAAATTTTCATATATTTTAAAATATATATTTTTCCGACGGGCAATAGTCCGTCAAAATGGACTATTTTATATATTTTAATATATATTTTTTCCGACGGACATCAGTCCGTCGGAAAAATATTTTCTTTATTTAATTTAACAAGTTTAATTTATTTCCGACGAAAATAATTCGTCGGAAAAAAAAATTATTAAATTTCGTATTAAACAATTTATTTCTGACAGCAATTATCCGTCGGAAATAATTTTATATAATTTTATATATTTATTTTAATATATATATATATATTTTGTTTTCTGACGGATTGATATCCGTCGGAAAAGGATATTGTTTATTTAATTTAATATTTGATTTGTTTCCAGCGGAACCTGTCCGTCGGAAAAAAAGTTTTGCAAATTTGATTTATTAAACAAAAAATACATACATGAGAAATAATTATTAAAATATTATAATTTTTAATAATTTTATTTCCTTTTTAAATATAAAATAATATAACATTAAAAGACAAGTATATATATTTTATATATTAATAAATAAAGAATATTAATTAAAAAAATGTTGTATGTAATTTATTATAAAATATAATAACACATACAAAAAAATATTATATATATAGTATAACTAAACTACATTTCAAATATTATATATGTAATACTATATATATACTACATGTATATATTATATATATACATATACTATTACTTTTACTATATAATAGTACTTATATGTACATATATTGCTATATATATTATATGTATAGTATAATATGTATAATATTATTTATATATGTACATATATAATATTACATATGTAGTACAAATATATGTATACTATGTATTTTAAATTATATATGCTATTGTGTCTACTATATACTAAATATCTAGATAGTATAAAAATATATATATTAACACTATACTATATCTTATAATATATGTATATTGAATAAATAAATATAATTCATACTATATATTTTAATATGCAAAAATATTATAAATAGACTACTTTATTACTTTTACTATTTAGCATGTGAAGAATACTGTTTTGTAAAAGTTGTTTGTCCGATCTTCGGACTTGAATCTTCTTGTAAATTTAGTTTGTTCTCTTTCTTTATAAATAGGCATGTAAGGTTGTTGTAAAAAGTATCGGCCGAAATAGGCTCTTGAACTGGCTAAGATCTTCTACTAAGAATCTTGCCTTCACTTGCCATCATCCGACTACCTACTTCTCTTGTATAATATTTCAGTATTTGAATAAAATTCCAGACTATCTTTTGTAAGCCTCTATCTACTTGAATACTTATTTTCCTGTCTTCGAATATTCATCTGCTTTGTATTCATCGGCTTCCCTTGCCTACTAGCCACGATCCTTCCCTCATGGTATCAAAGCCATAGAGTTGCTTGAATCGTTATATTGTTCTTCCGTCACTGTAAGATTATTTTGCATACGTTTCATATTGTTGCATTAATTTCACTGTCATATTGCTGCATCCTTTTATTGTTCTTGCATTAAATCTGTTAAGGATAAGTTTTCAGATTTTTATTGGAAGAAGTTATAGACTAGAAAATTTGGTTTAAGGCAATTTAATTGAAAGAAATCTTGTTTTGTTAGTCCAAACCTAGCGTTGGTCAGCCCTCTTTATAGAGTTGGTGGTCCCGGCAGTAAGTCCTGAGGAGGAGGCAGTGAGACCGTTGGTCAGCCTTAAGGTGGTCCCGATAGGTAAAGATTAACGAGATGAGCGATCTTTTAAGAAGATTGTCAAGATCAAGTTCGTCTAGGTCTCTAGCTTCGACTAATTCAGAGTATGAAAATGAGTCTAATCCAGATTTTGTTGCATCAACATTAGATGAGTCAGTAGAGATGACTAATGAAGAATTAAGCATATCAAAGATAGAAAATCATTTACAAAATTGGAATATACCTAAGCAGAATATTAAGAATATTTATCATCACAAGGCATTTGATTTTAATTATCAGAATACTATTAAGACTCAAGAATTAATTGTATCTTTACAGCATGAGAAACATGAATTAAGATTATTATCTTCTAGAATAATAAGACATCATAAAGAAAAATATAGATATTTGCATATAGGATTAGTACAGATTGCAGTAAAACCACTATTTAGATTAGGTTTGAATATTCCCGTATATATGGCATTAAGAGATTGTAGGTTTAATAAATTTCAAGACTCTTTATTAGCATTAATAGAATCTAATTTGAATAATGGTCCAGCATATTTTAATTGTTATCCTAATTTCACCGTAGACTTGACAGATCCGCATATTTTAGATGTATTAACTTTGAACGTGCATATTAAAGAATTAGCTATTAAAGATAAAGTAAAATCAGCCGGAATAGTTTTTAGAATTTATTATAAATTAATGAAGACTACTATTAACCCAGGAGCATTAAGAAAATCGCCTACTAATGAGACTTTATTGTTAGAATGTAACCCTTTGAATGTAAAAGCATTTACACCTAGAAAACTTAGCTGGAATGAGATTATTTCTTCAAGAATTTGGAATTTAGAAGATGTTTCACCTCCTATACCTAGGAATAGGTCTTTAAGGCATAATCCTATTATAATTCAAGATGAAGATGGAAATGTTAGAATAGATTTCAATTCTCAGGATAGTCCCTCTATTAAAGAAGAATTTAAGAGTAGACCTTCATCAGTATCGTCTAGTTATATATTTAAAAGAGTAGATTTTCAGCCTAATATACCACAGACTGTTTATGAAGAAAATGATAGTGAATCAGTTTCACCGACTAGATCTGATATGGAAGCGCCTAATTCTCACTTAGGAATAAATATGATTAAAAGGAAATTTACAATAGATAAAGAATATATTAGAACAGAATTTTTGGATAAGCATAATAAAATAAATAGAAAAGAGTACGTAAAGAATTATAATGAAGAAGAAAGAGAATTAATTAAGCAAAGATATTATTATGAATTAGACAATATTTTCCAAAGGAATATTTACTTTTTTGAATGGTTTTATTCGAAAACTGAAGAAGAAAAAATATATATGATAAAAGAATGGCCTAGAAAAAGAAATTCAGATTATCCACCTCTACAAAAAATAGAAGCAAAGGTAGAAAATGAAAAATTTGTAGTAGCACCTTTTAAGGTGGGAAGAGAAGGAGGAGATGGATTAACAGCTAGTCTAGGAGACATAAGAAAAAATACAAGAACAGAATAATTATTCGAATATAATGTTGAATACTTTAGCAGAACAGGTAGAAAGTCTAGTTCAAAAGAATAGTTATATCCCTAAAGAAAAATATAAAAATAAGGAAATAGTATATGATCCCATAATTAAACCATTTAATTTAGATAAAGATGATATAAAATTTTCAGAAGACGAAGAAAAAGAAATATTAAAACAGATTAATGAAAAATTAGGAAAACTAAGTATATCACCAAATAGAATAATAACAATAAATAAAAAAGAAGATTCTAGTGAAAGTGAGAGTAATGACTTAGAACAATTTATAAATAAAATAGATAGTAATAATTCCGAGCAAGTTATAAATAAATTGAATACTACGAATACTTATAATAGATATCCCCATAGAAAGAATTATTATCCTAGACCATCAGGACCAAATTTACAATTTGAAGAAAATCATTTGATTATTACTCAGACTTATTCAGGAAGAGAAATAGTAGAATGGAATATTGATGGATTATCAGAAAGTCAAATATTTCATGTTTGTTCTAATATGATGACTTTTGCAATTGTTTTTAGACTTAAGACTACTAATGATGAAGCTGTAATTGCTAAGACTATTACTTACGGATTTTCAGGATGTCTATATCATTGGTGGAATAATTTACAAGGAGCAGAAAGACATAGAATAATTAATTCTACTAAAATAAAACAAGAAACGAAAGGAACTAGTTTGCCTACTTTAGAATCAGACGCTGTGAATACTTTAATATATGCTATAATAAAACATTTTGTTGGAGATCCAGACATATATATAGAAAGAGTTTCAGAACAATTGTCTAATTTGACTTGTCCTACACTTCAAGACTTTAAATGGTATAAAGATGTATTTATAACTAAAGTATTACAAAGAAAAGATAATGCATCAGCATTTTGGAAAGAAAGATTTATAGCTGGATTACCTAGATTATTTGCAGAAAGAGTAAGGAATAGATTAAGAGAAAAATATAATGGAACAATTCCTTATGCAGAATTAACTTATGGACAACTAGCTTCGATAATAAATGCAGAAGAACTAAATTTATGTACAGACTTAAAATTAAATGCAAAACTTAGAAAAGATTCGATTACTAATAGAAAAGAATTAGGAGAATTTTGTGCACAGTACGGTTATGAGAAAATTGTAGCACCTTCTAGGAAAAGAAAGAAAATTAAGAATAATCAACAATTTTTCCAAAAGAAAGAAAAGAAATGGAATAGGTATAATAATCAGAGAACATTTCAGAACACTCAAGACAAAAGAAAATTAAAATGTTATAAGTGTAATAAATATGGACATATTTCAACTAATTGTAAATTGAAAAATAAAATAGTAGCATTGTCTTTAAATGAAGATATTAAAGAAGGATTAATGAAAGTATTAATTAATAGTGAACCAGAGATAGAATCAGAAAACTCAGACCAGGAAGAAGGAATATACGAAAATATTATTAGTAGCTCAGAATTTAATGAGTCTAGTGAATCAGAAGAAAATTGTGGATTTGAACCTTGTTCTTGTAATAGAATAAATATAATAACAAAAGATAAGAATATCCGCATTGAATTAGCAGAAAAGCATATAAATTATTTGACTAAAGAAATCAGATTAATGAATTTAGTAGAACAATTCGAAAAAGAAATTATCATTCATAAGCATATTGCATTTCTGTCTAATATTAGTAATCAACGTATTCTTCTTCACGTTGGTTATGAATCCACAAAAGAAATTTTCAAATTTATTCAGAATATTGTTTTCAGTCCAGTCTTTACCTTTGATATCGAATTCGTCAAAAGAAAGCCTATAATTTTGCTTAATTTCTTGACTCATGAATTCCTGCAGGAGAAAGCCAGTATAATAAAGCCGATTGTGACTATGGGCACTCCCATCAGTCAAAGAGATAAAAGTCAGACTATTTCATCATCTCAGAATAGGTTCAGAATTTTGGATTCTCCATCACCGCCTACTTCTCCGAGTAATTTCCCTCCATTACCTAAACCCTCTTTCAGGACTTCTTTAATTTCCTCACCCTCTTCTTCCCAGATTACTCCTCAGTTTCAACCTCTTAGCAGCCCCTCGACTATTACTTCCAAGCCTTCAGCCTACCCTAATAGTACCTGGTATACTAAATCTAAATTTTTGCATATTTCTTATCTTGAGCCTGATCTGGATATTCAAAATATTTCTAAGGCTATTTCTCTTTTATTCCCTAAGAATTTCTTATTCGTTCCAGACTCTATTACCAAGACTAGAGACTTTTACGAGTCCATTCTTGTTGATACAGACTCTGTTTTGATTACTCATACTAAGATAGAAGATAGAATAGAATATTCTAAACTCCAGATAAAAAGAGTACTTACCCCTGCTCAGTGGAAAACCAATCTCTTTGTGCAGAGATTCTTTTCTCAATCTTATACTCCAGCCTATTATAATTATTATGATAATATTAATGCCTGGTTTAATGTTTTGTATGTCAGAGAAGTTTAGCATACTTGGTTTATTTATTTCGAGTTTAATTGCCAGGAAGAATTTCCTTTCTGGTGGAAGCATTGGTGGCTTCATTGTGGAGTCACAACTGAAATATTTTCTCTTGGTATAATGGAAGTATTTCAAGAATTTGAAAGTCTTTCGCCTACTCAGTCTAAAAATATGAAATTACTTCAGTTTTGTAATAAATTTAGAGTTCCTTGGGTAATGTGCTGGACTTTTGAACATAGAAACTTTGAAGATCAACCCCCAGCATTTATCCGAATTTTCAAAATTAAGCCTTGGGCAAAATTGGAAGACTCTCCTGTAAAACAAAAATTTGTAGCATGGAAAAATAGAACTCAGAAAAATAAAAAGACTACTTCTTTGCAAAAATCGTCTTCTTCTAAAGAAATGCAATCTCCAAGAAAGAAGATGACGAAAGAAGAAAAGAAGAGAATATTATTGGAACAACTGTCCCAGCTTAGTGATCAGGAAGAATCTGAAAAGGATTATGCTCAGGAAAATGAAGACGATTGCCATGGAATACTACCTCCTGTTTAGGGCAATAAAGGCTATTGACAAGACAACTGATCTTTGGCACACCGCAAACTGCCAAAGAGGGTTTATTCAAAGAACAGCAAATTCAAAAAGTCTAGGGGGGGAGTATGCAGGCTATTAAAGAAAAATGGAGAAAAGACAAAGATGTGGCAAAGACAAGTTTTGACAAGTGCATGACTTTAAAGACCATTGGAAGAAAATGACAAATAAAAGGACATGACTAGGCTTCTGGCATTTATTGTAGAAAAAGACTTTGAATCACATGGGAGATAAGATAAGACTAGACTACTTTATTACTTTTACTATTTAGCATGTGAAGAATACTGTTTTGTAAAATTGTTTGTCCGATCTTCGAACTTGAATCTTCTTGTAAATTTAGTTTGTTCTCTTTCTTTATAAATAGGCATGTAAGGTTGTTGTAAAAAGCATCGGCTGAAATAGGCTCTTGAACTGGCTAAGATCTTCTGCTAAGAATCTTGCCTTCACTTGCCATCATCCGACTGCCTACTTCTATTGTATAATATTCCAGTATTTGAATAAAATTCTAGACTATCTTTTGTAAGCCTCTGCCTACTTGAATACTTATTTTCCTGTCTTCGAATATTCATCTGCTTTGTATTCATCCGCTTCCGTCGGATGATGGCAAGTGAAGGCAAGATTTTTAGCATAAGATCTTAGCCAGTTCAAGAGCCTATTTCAGCCGATGTCCCTTACAACAACCTTACATGCCTATTTATAAAGAAAGAGAATAAACTAAATTTACAAGAAGATTCAAGTCCGAAGATCGGACAAACAACTTTTACAAAACAGTATTCTTCACATGCTAAATAGTAAAAGTAATAAAGTAGTCTAGTCTTATCTTGTCTCCCAACTAGTCATAAAGTAGTCTTGTCACCTCAAGCCTTTAAATAATCATAAAGACATTGTCTCCCACATGATTCAAAAGAAGCCTAGTCATGTCCTTTTATTTGTCATTTTCTTCCAATAGTCTTCAATGGTCTTCAAAGTCATTAATTATTCTGCATACACTTGTCACATCAATAAACTTATCTTTGCCACGTTCTCATCTAGTCTTTGTCTTTTCTCCATTTTTCTTTAATATCCTGCATATAGGACATATACTATATAATATATGCACATATAGTACTATATATCTAATATAGTGCATATATATATATATAATAAAGTCATATAATATATAGTATAATATAATATTATATATATTATTTGTACTACATTACATTTTATATGTAGTACATATATACTTTTTATATATGTTATAATATGTTTTATATAACATATTTTTTAATTTATATTATATTGTTATATTAGATATAATATATTTCTCTAACTGTAATATGTAATATGCAAAAATAAAAATTTTAATAGTGTATATAGTAGTATTATATTTGTCATGTATACTATAAATTTTTATGTATAATATAATATATTATAAATATGATTGTAATATATATGTAATATTATATATATTATACTATATATGTAGTACAAATATATGTATACTATATATTATAAATTATGTATGCTATTGTATATACTATATACTACATATCTAGATAGTATATATATATATATATATATATAAAACTATAGTGTATTACATACACTATACTATATCATAGAATATATGTATATTCTATGTATAAATATAATTTATACTATATATGTAATATTATATATATTATACTATTAAAATAAAATATAGTATACATATATTACAATATAGACTATAACAATATAAAAATATATAATATATAATATTACATATTAATATATATATAGAGATATTATTATATATACTATAATATTATATATTATATGTATTAGATATGTATATATAGTAGATTACATAGTATATATTATATAATATATTATAAGATTATATATATATATTATTTGTACTACATGTACTATATGCACTACATATGTAACATATTATATATACATGTATTATATTATACATATATATTATTTGTACTACATGTACTATATATATGATTATACTATATTGTATTTTATAATATGTTATCTATAACATATTTTTTAATGTATAATATATAATATTATATATAATATATACAAAATATTTTAAATTTCATTCACTTTAATATTATATACTATATAGTATATTAGTTGTACTATATATATCATGTTAATTTACATTATATGATTATATAATATATTATACATTATATATAATATAATATAGTATATGATATAATATAACATTATATATAAGAAAATATATATGTTATATAAACTATAAACTATAATTATATTTATATCATATATTATATATATATAAATTACAATAAATAATTATATATTAAATTAATAGAAAATAAAATATTTCCATTTCCGACGGATCTTGTCCGTCGAAAACAGGCTGAATCCATGGATCCCGCCACTCGGGATCCGTGATTTTGTTTCCGACGGCTTTCCGTCGGAAAGCCTTCGGAAAGAGCTTTTAACCCGGCTTATACAAGCTTCTCTCTCCACATTTTAACATTTTTCTCTCTCTCTCTCTCTCTCTCTGTTCCGTCTTCTCTCCCTCTGGGTTTCTTCTCTCCCTCTCCTTCTTCTCTCTTTGTCTCTCTCTGTTTCCGTCTCCCTCTGTTTCCGTCGTCGTCTCTCTCTTGAGTCGAAGCTGCAGAGCTAGGTGACTCAACGACGAGCTGCTTCGCCGCCGCCGCCGCCGCCGCCATCCTTGCCTCGGGTGTCCGTCGAGCCAGGTGACTACATTTGTTTTTCTCCTTCTTGCTTAGTAGTTTATTTGCATGGCCTTATGCTGTTTATGATTGCATTTTTATGTACTGAGTGTTGCTGTTTTCATTTGCCTTATGCTGTTTTCTGCTTTTTTTTTTCATTTTCTATGTTCTCATAATCTAGAAAGATAAATGTTTAGTTTTAAATTTAGCTTTAATCCGTGAATGGGGAGGACCAGATATGAAGTATACTTTTTTTTTTCTTTTCTTTTAATTCTTCGACAGCCATGAATCGATATGAAAAGTGCGTTGAGTCAGCTGGTGAATGAATCAATTTTCCAAACAATTGAAGAATATAAGTTAAATTTTGTATCCACAAAGAAATTGAAAACAAAAATAAGAAAACTGATATTATTAATTACTATCACTGACAAAGTAATCCAAATTAGATTTTTTGAAATTTTTTTAAAATTTTTTCTTTTCTAAACTAAATTATAAATGTGACATTTCAAATACTTATGTTATTATTTTCAAAATTTTTATAATATATTTTACAAACACATTTAAATTCTTATTATATTCCACTTTTACTCACTCTTACTTTAAGTTTTAATTTTTTGTTTTGTGTAAGAGTATTTGGAAACAATATTGATATACATATATAAATATATATATATTATTTACTAGATGCTTGCCTGTATTTTTCTTAAACATGTTATTTTAAAAAATATACTTATAATTTTTGTTCTAAAATTTACCAATAAATATTATTCTTATCTTAATTTCAATAAGAAATATTTTTAAAATCTTCCATAACCCAAAAAAATAACAGTTAACATCCGTAAAAATCTAAATTTATATACTTTTTTAGTTAATCTGATTGATAATGAGTAATAGATATCCACTCTTTTTAATAAATAAACCAATAATTTATTGCATGAGATCTAAGAGTAATAAATATCCATTTTTTAATAAATAATTTCTGATTGGGTTTTCATTACACTATATAAATTTTATAAATGCAAAAATTGTTATATGGAAATCAGAATTCTTAAAACTAATAAAACTTAATTCAATCTAAATTTACTAGGACTGCTTAAATTAATTTAATTAAAATGTATATTTTTATTAATTTGATCGTGCAATATATATGAACTAAATTTAATTTTTAAATACATTAGAGAATCAAAATTTTATAAATGTTGTTATTAATTAATTTAAATAATTGAATTGAGTCCAAACCATCCACTCACCAACATAAACAGATTCAAATACTTGAACAAATTTAAATTAATCCATATCATTTATAAATAAACAATTTTTAACTTTTCACATAGTTTGATTATATATTTTTTTAGGTTTTAAATTCAAACTTTAATTAGTGTTTGATTTAAATACGGGAAAATTCTTAAATATTTATAGATGAATAAAAAATAAATATATTACAGTCCATAACTACACACAATCTGCTTAAACTAAAGTCTTAATTCTGAAAATACACACACAGAGTAAATGTTACGGTTATTGAAGCTAGGATGGTCTTGGGCCTAAATATATGAAATTTGGGTTATGGGCCACTGGTTCCACACTTTGGTATTGGGCCCAAGTCTGTGTTGGGATGTACTTAATGATTCCTTAAAGTTTGTATTTTGTTTTTGGCTAATTAAAATGTAACTATTTTTGGCAAGAATATGTTTTATGTATTAATACTTTTGGCAATAATATGTGCTATATATTACCCAAAATTTTTTATAACTTTATTATTTTCAATAAAATCATTGAAAGATAAAAACAGAAAAAAAAAACATTCAGGGGTTATTTTTATATATTTAGATAAATTTTTTATGCGCAATTGATCCAATTAAAAATTAAGCATTCAAGGGTTATTTTTTAAAAATATTGAAAATATTAATTTTTTATCAAAAAAAAAGGAGACTACTGTATCACATTGACATGTAAGAAAATAAAAAAATAGAAGTTCAAATTTTGCTGTATTTGTGTTTTAATAATGAAACCCACTGCTAGCTTGACAAGATAACTTAAACATGAATGAATTAAATTATTAGACTCATTGAGTGCTTATAAACATATATATAAAAACTTCGACTTATGAAAATTTTTTTTATATACTTAGAGAAATTTTTTTGCGCAATTGATTCAATTGAAATTAAGCATTCAAGGGCTATTTTTTTTATGACCTTAAAATCACATATTTATAAAATAAAAAATATACTTTTAATGTATAGTATTTTAGTGATAAATAACACACTCTAACTTAATAATTGCGTTAATCAATCATGAATTCTCCACCCAAATAGTTGATTGTTGGTGCACTTGATTACAAGTTTTTAATTCTAATTCATGAGTGTCAGTTGATTGTTGGTGCACTTGATTACAAGTTTTTAATTCTAATTCATGAGTGTCTAAAATATGTGCTATAATTCTAATCTAATAAGAAAATTATTTATTGTTATTTAATACATTATTTAATATAAATAAACAAGTGCTAAAAATTTATAATTAATTCAACCTTTAAATTTACATACAATTTACAAATAAATTTACATACAATATTTTCATCAAACTATTGATTGGTTAAATGAATTATTTTGCTCATTTCATTTCTTTATAATTTATTTATATTACTTCTCACTTTTTTTTAATCTATTTTCTACTAGTTCCTCTGTTGTACCTTGTGTAGATTGGTTATATATACATGTTTTTTATATATGGGTGTTATCTATATGTGTGTGTGTGCGCGCACACACACACACGTGCGTCTCGTGCTTCAATATATATATATATATATGTTACAAAATGAAAAAATTTAAAGAATAAACGTTCGATATATGACAATGATGAGATTTTGGTTAGAATATTCGTATTCTTACATTTATATTCCCATAAAAAATCTAATCAATCCATTGCTAAAATAACTAAGTTGGGTTTAGGAATTGTCATTTATAGATGAATGGATGAAATCACAGTGTTCCTGATTTTAATATTCATTTGTAGATGGATATTCCTGAATGTCGACAGTGGATGTATGATAGGGTTCATCCTGGAAGAAGGGGATTAAAAAAAGAATTTGTAGACAGTTTGGATATATTTATTAATTATGCTTGCCAACAAGCATGTTATTTGAACGAGGGGTTAATTAGATGTCCTTGTTGTATATGCAAGTGTACAAAGTGGTTAGAGCCCGATACAGTGAAAGTACATATTTGTAAGAAGGGTTTTATGACAGGGTACTGGTATTGGACTCATCATGAAAAAGCGGAGCCTGATGTAAATGTAAGTAGGGCTCATGGCAATGTCGGTTCTTCAAGTATGTTGCTACTTTTAATGATCATTAACAAAATTTAAGTAGGTATCATGAAATGGTATATGATGCTGTGGGCCCTGAGTATCATGCTGGCTTTCAACATAGAATGGAAAGAGGCTCCTAATGTTGAGACTCAGAAATTTTTTGATTTATTACATGCAGCAAATGAACCATTATGGCCAGGATCTCATCATTCTAAATTATCTGTTGCAACTAGAGTAATGAGTATCAAATCTGATTGGAACGTTACTCAACAATGTATTGATTCAATGGTGGAATTGATGCGTGAGACAAATCCTTGTAAGAATATAAGGATACTTGATAGCTATTATGAAGCTAAAAAATCAGTATCAAAATTGGGACTTCAGGCTTTAAAAATTGATTGTTGTGATAATGGGTGTATGTTGTATTACAATAATGATGCAAATGAGCAGTTTTGTAAATTTTGTAATCGTGCAAGATATCGGCCACGTAGGGTGGGAAAAGGAAATTATAAAAATGTGGCTGTTAAAACGATGCATTATTTGTCACTTATTTATAGATTGCAAAGACTTTATGCATCTATGAATTCTGCCTCGCATATGAGATGGCATTATGAAAATAGGCGACCACCGGGTATTTTGAGTCACCCATCAGATGGAGAAGCATGGAAACACTTTGATAGAATATATCCCGATTTTGCAAATGAGCCTCGAAATATGAAACTTGGTTTGTGTGCAGATGGATTCACGCCATTTACGCAGTCATCTAGACCATATTCTTGTTGGCTGGTAGTTGTTACACCTTATAATCTTCCACCTGAAATGTGTATGACCAAACCGTACATGTTTTTAACATGTATCATTCCCGATCCAAAGAATCCCAAAAGTGGAATTGATATTTATTTACAGTCTTTAATTGATGAGTTGAAGGTATTGTGGGATATTGGTGTGTTGACTTATGATATATCAACTAAACAAAATTTTATGCTACGTGCAGCTGTCATGTGGACAATTAATGATTTTCCGGCATATGGAATGTTGTCTGGGTGGATGACTCAAGGTAAATTGGCATGTCCTTATTGTATGGAGAGAACTAAATCTTTTACTTTAAAATATGATGGTAAAAATTCATGGTTTGATTGTCATCGTCAGTTTTTATCATATGATCATGCATTTAGAAGAAATAAGAAAGATTTTATAAAAGGTAAAGTTGAGACTGACGAGCCGCCTGCAAAATTGTCTACTGCACAACTGTGGAACATGGTTAGTTCTTTTCCAAAAGTCACTGATGTAGGTCATATCAAATTATCGGGATACGGAGTGAATCATAATTAGACTAAACAGAGTATATTTTGGGAACTTCCGTATTGGAAAGATCTTTTATTACAACATAATCTTGATGTTATACACATAGAGAAAAATGTCTTTGATAATGTGTTCAATACAATGATAGATGTTAATGGTAAAACAAAGGATAATATCAAAGCACGAATGAATTTGGCATATATTTGCAAGCGGAGAGATCTGGAGCTTGTTCCTTTGGCTAATGGAAAATTTGCTAAACCAAAGGCTAATTACACCCTCACTCCTGATGAGAGAAAAATTGTGTGTAAATGGTTAAAGAACTAAAGATGCTAGATGGTTATTCTTCTAATTTGGGTAGATGTTTTGATGATCAAACTAGTAAGATTCACGGTATGAAGAGCCATGATTGTCATGTATTTATGGAATGTCTTCTTCCTATTGCATTCAACTCATTACCTGATCATGTGTGGAAACCTTTGACCGAATTGAGTCAATTTTTCAAAGATTTGTGCTCTACTATCCTCAAAGATGAGAATTTGTTTAGATTAGAGCAAAATATTCCCATAATTTGTGTAAACTCGAAAGATGTTTTCCCACCGGAATTTTTTTTATTCAATGGAGCATCTTCCTGTACACCTTCCGCATGAAGCTAGAATGGGAGGACCAGTCTATTACAGATGGATGTACCCTTTTGAAAGGTAACTTCAAGTCATAATTTTCATAAATTTTATTTTATTTTTTAAGTTTCATTATATTGAACAGAATTATCATTGAATAGGGGAATGGGAGATTTTAAGAGATCAGTCAAGAATAAAGCACGGGTAGAAGGATCAATATGTGCGGCATACCTAACTCGAGAGACGTGTCATTTTAGTTCATATTATTTTGACACATTTGTAATGTCGTTGAGGAGTAGAGTTTGTCGAAATGATGAAGGAACAAGTGACATAAGAGCTCCAAGTATTTCAATTTTTAATCAGCATGGTCGCATTTCTGGAGTTTGTAAAGAAAGATATTTATCTGAAGAAGAATTGAAATCAGCAACTTTACATATTTTGATTAATTGTCCAGAAGTTCAACCATTTCTCAAGTAAGTATAATAAAGTTTTATATTTTATATTAGATTGAGTTAATTGTACTGATAGTAGTATTTTTTTTGAATTGTAGTCTGTTTTTATCATACTATAGTACAATAGAAGAAGATGCTAACACGAGAATCCAAGAAGAATTTGCCGAATGGTTTAAGGCTTATGTAAGTGTATTAATCGTTCAAATTCAATATGATTACATGAAAAATGTATTAATCCATTAAATAATTGTTAACTTTTTTTAAATAGGTGCATAATCCTCATAATTGTATCAATAATCAATTTTTGCACGAGTTAGCATGGGGGCCAAACATAAGGGTGAGATCATGTCATAAGTATTTTGTTAATGGGTATAAATTTCACACAGAAGAGTGGTCTCATGGGAAAAAAACCATAAATAGTGAGGTGTGTGTGAAAGGTGTTGGTGGTGATGTGGAAGATGATTATTATGATGTTCTTCAAGAAGTAGTAGAATTGGAGTATCCGGAAGAACCAATAAAAAAAGTTGTATTGTTTCGATGTAAATGGTTTGATTTAAGAAGGCCTCGAGGTACAAGAGTTCATCCCAATATAATATAGTTGAGGTGAATTGTACTAGACAATACCCTTGATATGATCCTTTTATCATTACTCAGAATGTTAGACAAGTGTATTATATTCCTTATCTTTCAATTCGAAGAGACAAGACTCATTGGTGGGTGGTTATGAAAACAAGACCAAGTGGTCGCATAGATTTAGACAATTTAAGTGTAGCAGAAGTTTATCAAGGAGAAGAAATGTCTGTTGGCAATCTAATAATTGATTTGGAACTAATAACTGGATTACGAGATGAGCAAGGACGTTATGAAGAGATAGATTCAAACGATATGGGACAAGAAAAAAAAGTTAACTTTGAGGAGGAAGAAGACGAAGATGATGAGAAGATAGAATTTGATGATGAAGAAGAGACAGAACCATCACTGGAGTATGAAGAAAATGATTCAGATTCTGACTAAAAATTTGCACTGTGATTTTGTAAGTGTATACAATATTTTTAGTAAATTTTGTTATAAAAAGTTGTTGTGTAGATTAAATTTTATTCAAAATTTAACTTTGTATTAAATCTTTAATAATGATTGAATATGTACAAGTGTGTATAATATTTAATAAGAATTTTTGTTACTATTAAAATTCAACTTTTTATTATATGGTCAATGATTAAATATGTGTAAGTGTATATAACATTGATGAGTTGAAAGTTATTATTATTAATAATTTACATATTATAAGATGTAAATTGATATGTTTTATTGTTAATAATATATTTGGTTTGTATATTATTTAATGTTTTTCATTTTATTTTATGATTGTTAAATTTGTATTAATTTTTATTTTTATTTCATGCAAATGTCTTCAGGTGATAAGAGGGATAAGGGAAAGGCTGTTAGTATATTTGGGTCTAAAACTAAGAAGAAGCATAGATTCTCGCCTTATATGACGGGGTCATTACCGCCTCTCACGATCCGATCACCACCACCACCACCACCACCACCTACAGTTTAGTATGACTATGGTCATACTCATTCTCATGCCCAACCTTCACCTCAATTTATGCCAACACCTAGATATAGGACCCCTTCTCCATCGATGCCGGCACCCACATCTTCTCATTTGTCTGAGTCATTTGAGTCCGAATCTGATAGGTCTTCTATTCCACCTAATGAGGGCAATTTTTTGTAGTGTATGATATAATTTTCAGCTAGCTGGGATCTTCAAGAATGTGGTAGCCACAGACACCAGTCAAGGCCAACTAGACTTCGCACCCAAGCTCCCAAATGTGCGATACCAACGTACCCCACCTAATATGTCCACTGCTGAACTCGAGCAACAAGTATCAGATCAAAGTGGAGTCGACTTGGTGACTGTGGCCCAAGCCATGCATTGGTTTGATCTTCCTTCCTTTTACAGAGAGGTAAAGTGTAACTTCATTAAAATATTGCAGAATTTTATGAATAAATATAAATAAAGTGAATTAAATTATTATATTATATTAATTTGTGAGAAAAGATTGCAACACTCTCCGTATTTTAGTTAGGTTATATAAAATCCTCTTCTAATATGGGAATGATTATATTATTACTGAGGTAAAATTTATTATATTTTATTATTCTGGATGCTAGAATCTCTGTTAGTTCATTTTTGTTGTAATCTAAATGCACATGTCTTCCACTTTAAATGAAAATGATTATAAATTTGTTTTCATTTAATTTAGTTGAAGGTGAAAAGTAATCCTTTTATTAAAAATAATACCTTCCATTACATATATTCATTCTTTTATAATAAACTTAGTTATCTATAAATTCATTTTTCTGATATTGAGAGTTTATCGCGTATCTATAAATTCTTTCTTTCTTTCTTTGTTTTTAGTATACTTTATTTTTTCTAACAAATTATTTAATAATCTTTCTTTTTTTATTTCTTTTGATCCTTAAATTCTTTCTTTTTTTATATAAATTAGCATTATTTTTCATATGTTTAGTTAAATCATTGTCTGAATTATTACAATTTAATATAACAAGTATTTAGAGAATCTCAGAAATAAAAGAAAACACGGGTTTTACATTTTTAAGCCATTAATTTGTTGTTTTTTTAACAAATTTACGTTGTAATAGGTGAGATATGTTCTTAAGAAGCCAGACGGAGTGATTGCGGCTTGGTGCTACGCCACACCCGAAATCAGTGACTAGGTCGACTCCATATTGAACCGAGTTTACTTCGGGGACTCGAGGTCTTACTGGAGCTCAGGCAGGAACCTAATAGTGGACCGGTACCGAAGCATTGATTTCCCGTTTGAGCCGGCGGACGGCTGTGATCACATGGGGCCGTTTGAGTTCAAAGCTGAGCGGCTGATGGATTTAGAGGACTATCTTGCCTACACCAGGTCAGGATCAGCCTATCAGACGGCTCGTGATAAGGGTGTTGAGCTCTTGACTGATGATGTGGTGGAGGAATTTAAGCAAGCTTGGGGTGATGGTGGGAATTGCCAAAGATCATCAAGTTTCCGGTCTATCTGAGAATTGGGAAAGTGGGAAATCTAAATTAATAAATAATTTAACATGACTTGTAAGTTTATTGTGAGCTACGGCTCAATGCACGAGGGAGACACAGCGTCAATGGTTATTTTTCAATAAATTTTACGTTAAAATGGGAAATATATATAATAAACTAGTTAGAATTATTAAATTTTGGCCCTTCAAGCTTTTTCTTTGCTTCTGTTTTTGCCCTTGAACGGAACTGGCTCTTTCCGCTCTAATTAACGGCTCAAGTTAGATGAAATTACGAAGAAACCCCTCTACACTGTGACGTACAAATAGTTCCAACTCCCGTACTACTTCAAACGTGTTATTTATGGGTCAATATAAGTTAGATCGTTTGCACAATCGCTAGTGTATTCTATTTTAGATATAAATTTAATTAGAAATTTAAAATTAAAATTTAATTAAAATATTTGATAAATTATATCTAATAATAAATATCTATAATTTTAAAAAAATAAATTAAATAAAAAATTAAGAAATCTAATTTATTAAAAATTCGAATATGAATTTTAATAATATTTTTTAATTAAATTAATAATATTATATACATGATATTAATACATTCAAACTTATAGGAGTGAAATTGAGAAAATTAGAAAATTTAAAAAATAATATAATTAATAAAATAGAGTTGATAGATCTAAACGTAAAAGATGATTACTTTTTTTGTCAAATTAAATTTTTTTTATCGAATTTTGAATTATTTATATATAATTTAATAAATATAAATTTTATAGTATTTCGGATCAGATTTGAACATAGTAATAATTAATCAAATTCGAATTTGGATATACTTAATTTTATTTAAATTCGACGCATTGACAACACCAATCGTTTATGAGCTTTCTTGGCATGATTCATTTTGATTTAACTTGATTCGGCTAATTTACCTAATTACCAAATCAGTTGAAATCCACTCCCAAACCAACTGGGACCTGATGAAGTCAATTAATAATTTTGTGGTAGCCAACCATTTCTTCATGTGTGCCCTAAAATTCTGTTAGGGAATATTTAAATATAGAAAATACTCAAAACTATTTTATGGTAGAGGTATTAAAAGTAATAACTTAAAAATAAAAAAATTTAAAAACTTGTTTGGTCGAATTGAATTTTTTTTTTCTTTTGCTTAAAAAAGTCTGAATCCTAATCTCTGTCTTCTCCCTCTCTCCTGACCACACTGTTGCCATTACAGTCATAATAATCACATTAAACCCTACCCCAACTCTACCTATATTCTTGATTGAAGTTATTGGTAATGAAATTAATCTCGAAACTATAATTTTTTTCTTTATAGTAACTATAAAGAGGTGGAACGTTAGACATAAAAGGGGCAACGGTGGTTGCAAAGTGACAACGATGACAATCTTTCAAAAATGTTTTTTGAAATTAAGTCTCCAAGAGCATTTTTTGCCTACATTCTGTTTCTCAAAAATAAAAACTGTTTTCAACAATATATCTATAAACACCTTAAATTTCAACATTTTGAAAATACCCACCAAAATAGTCAAGAACCCGTGTATCCTTGCATTTCAGAAAATTTAACAAATACAAGATCAACATAATAGAGACTTTTATTTTCTGACAACAAGGGTGAAAAAGTATTAACATCATCATTTCATCATAGAAACAGCATACACTAAATGATTTGAATTTTGAAGGCAAGCATCGTCAAAATCTACTGTCGTACTTTACAAAATGATCAACCAATTCAAACCAGAATTAGGTTGACTTCAAATGCACGAGTTATAGTCCACCCCATCACAACTTGCATCAAGTTTGAGTGTTTTTGCAAAGTAGCACACATAAAAAAAATAAATAACTAAATTTAGCTCTACTCATATGCATCAGTGCTCTTTGAAGGCCTAGGATTAATTGGAAAAGTTCTTAATGAAAGACTAAAGCCAGAATATATTGCTCATGGAGAGCAAAGGAATTCATTTGTTCTTGTTAAAAAACATACATAGAGCTATGGTTTTTGGACCACACCACTAAAGTCCTGAAACCCTGTGACCGTGAACCCCAACCTCCTGCCTCGCTTTAGTATTTGTCTGCAACTAGAATGTACTGAATATTTTGGGCATTGTGAGGGAATACAATATAAAGGCTAGTTATTGTGTGAAGAAAACAGACAGAAGGAACTTACTTTTTTTGCAGCAAATGCCAATGCATTAGGCTTGTTTGGTTGGCCTGCTTTCTATTTTCATTTTCAGTAAAAACAGAAAACAGAGTTGAAAATGTGTTGGGTATTCCATTTTTATTTTCATGTTTAGAAAATGTTTTCCAAATTTAGGTGAAAAAGAGAAAATGATAGAAAGTTTTTTTTTCCGCGTTTTAATCTAAAACTGAAAATACGGTGACAATTTTGTAACAAAGTTGATTTTTGGTGTTTCTCTCGTAACCATCATATTTGTGCTACTATTCTACACAACCGTGCTTGCCAACAAACAGAGCTATGAATAGAGCTCGTCGCCCGTTTGGTGATCAAGGCACGATGTCATCCAGTGGCTGTTGCAAGCAATGGGAGTCAATTTTGTGAATAGAGTATGATCTTCATCTACCATTGTTGCAAAATTATTGGCCTTTAGATCTATGAATGGAGCATGATCTTCATCTACTATTGTTTTTCGGGCGTCGTTTGTTGTCTGTCGTCCTTCGGCCATCATCTATCATCTATTTGCGAATTATCGATCGAAACTGCATAAACCAATTGGAAATGGCTGAAACTTTCTCATTTTTCTTCCTTAACTTTATAAAATTTTAGCATTTGGGAGATCATGAGTCCAAATTAGTTTAGGATTTTTATTATTCAGAGTACATGATATAGAATACAAGCAAAAATTTCGTGAAAAATAGTTGATTAGACATTATATAAAGTCGAGTTGTGATCGTAATCCACTATAAGGTAGGGGATGATGCTTTTTGTAATTTTTTATATCTTTTCAGTCTCTGATCTCCTTCTCATTATTCAATCCTATTCTTAAACTCTTTAGGTCTCGATTTAAACTTTAGAAGTTTTGATTTCTTCACTTAAACCCTTTCTAATAACCCTAAAAGTCCGATTTTTTTTTTCAATTGAGTTCTCATTTTTAATTTATTGAAAATGGATAAATCAAACGCATTTTCATTATTTTTATTTTTGAAAAAAAAATAAAAAATAGTAAACCAAACCAAACGCATTTTCTAAAATTCAAAAATTTAAAAATAAAAACTCTTTTTAAAAAATAGAAATGAAAAATGAAAATAGGAAACATTTTCACAAATCAAACAGGCCCTTGGTTTGTACAACCCGTTCTGTTCTGTTCAATCACCGTCTTTGACAAGGGAACCGCGGATTTCAGCCTTTTAGAGAGGAAAATAACGAAGCTAATGGTGAGATTTCGGTGAACGAGGGACATAATTTGTTTATGCAGTTTCTTTTTTTTTTTATTCAGAAGCCCATTTTTATTTAATTTTAAGGTTTTATTTAGAAAAAAATTTTCATTTATTTATTTATTTATTTTTGCATGGTCACAAATTGTTTGCCATGTAAGAATTTCGACTATACATAATAGATTGATTGTTATAAATTTTAACTCATTATCTGTACATATCAAATTGTCTATTAGTTAACTTTAAACTAAAAGGTTGAATCTACTAAATTCTAATAACCTTTGAAAATTGATGTACTAAATTGGGAAAATAATTTTTTATATTTTAAATTGAGAAAAAGAGATCTTTTTTTAATTAAAACAATAGTTTTTTTTAACTAATAATATCATTTTGGTGAACACACTGATACTCTCTCTAAAAAGATCGTATCGGTACAACTTTAACAAATTTTGTCTTTTAATTGTCTCAAAAAACGTGTGAAACAAATTTTTTTTAAATAAATTTATCAATTTTTAAAAAAATTAACAAGAGATAAAAAGTATTATTCTAGTACACTCTTTTTTTAGAGTGTACTTAAGCCTTGCCCTATCATTTTTCTGCTAATCTCATGCTGGTCCCACCTATTCTGTCACCAATCCTTGGCTACATCATCGGTAAATCAAAAGAGCAATTCAACGAGGCAAATCTGTCGTAAAGCCGTTGGGAAATGCACATAAAAAATAGTAAAAAATTGGTGAGGGATCATGTTGTTGCTATTCCATTGCTAACTGCGTTGCAATGTTTTAGCGAGCAAACTATTCGTTGGCATTTTTTGGAATTAGCCATGGAAAGCTTTAATTGCCAATTCATCGCCAATTATGCACCAAAAAAAAAAAAAAAAAGCGAGGGATGGATTCTGTTGCTAAGGTCATCAACAAATCCACCTAAAAATATAAAAGAGTTACCAAGGTCTCGTCAGAAATTAATCCATTGAACTGTATATAGAAGTGTGACAGACTATTTCTATTGACAAGTCATCTTTATATCAACACAAAGATCTATAAAATTAACATGGAAATTACCCGTCAAGAATCTATCACTAATTCTCTCGCTATGTTACAAATGTTGTGTGAAAATTTTGTTTGTCACTGATCCATCCTAGTGGGATTAGCAAGAAAAATTTTTTTCCTTAATATTCTGTCACAAATTTGTGTTAATTTAGTATGAGAAATTTTGCACCCACTATTGTTCATTGCTAGTTGTGTTTTTTCTTGTAGCGCACTTATAAGATATGTCGCCTCATGTTTGCTTAATTCTTTCAACTTAATTTTATTTTACCCTTCCCTCATATGATATTTCTCGTTATACCCTCACTCCCTCTCACTCTTTATCTCTCTCACCATTGCACCATCACCATTGTCACCACCATTTTTATAAGAACAATTATACACCCATTTGTAGGCTATAGCCGAGCTCCCTTTGGAAAAAGAAAACTAATTTTCTCTCATTTAAAAAGTCTTAATTGCTTTTTCTCTCTCTTGAACGTTGTTTCTCATAGCTTAAATCCTTAGATTCACCAAAATTGCCTCAAAATCTCTTTCTTTGTGCTTTGTTGATTCTTTGGCACATACATATATACATGTGTAATACCCCTAACTAGGATATTTATGTAAATTACTAAATAAAGAACTAAATCAAACAAATCAAGAATATCATGGATTAAATCTAAAAGGAATCAAGATTACGGGATCAAATCAAAAGAAATCAGAAAATAGTGAGAATCAAATCGAAGGGAAATTTGGAAATCAGGGACTGAATCAGAATGAATCAGGAAAATAGGGAGCAAATCAGAAGAAAATCAGAAAAATGGTGAGGATTAAATCAAGTGAATCTGGAAACCTGGGGACTAATCTGTAGGAAATCAAAACTTTTCAATTTGGATCCGTCGGATTGTTCACAGTTTTGGAAACCAAAATTGAGCAAAACATCTGCGATTTGTTCAAAAAATTGTATAAAAAGCAAGGCGAGGGCTGTGTTAAAGCACAATTCCTCAAACTATTTTACAATATCAGTAGAAAATTGAGAGGACTTTTCAGAAAACTTCCCGGTTGAGGACTACGCTCGGAGATCTAATTTTGTTGATTCTCATGAACAAGGTTGACTATTCCAAATGTTGATCTAGCTGTGGTCGCCTGTCAATCTAGATTGTTGTTGAGGGATTTAATTCCAAAAGACCTTCATGAAATTCCAGGTAATTTCTTACCTTTCTAGTTCGGGGTGAACGGGTTAGGGAGGAGGAACCCGGAAGCAATTTGGGTTGGATACGGGTTTCGGGCCTTCGAATGGAGCAACCCATGCTAGGTGGGCTGGATCTGCGGCAGTTGGCTTGGGTTGACAGGCCCAAGCCCATGATCCAAAAATAATATTAAAAAAAAAAGAAAAAAAGGGGGAAAGTAAGGTAAAAACAGGTCCGTTCACCTAGTAATTAACCATTTTCCACCGTTCAAGGAGCAACAAATTAGTTAATTAATTTATCTAGTTAGGGAAGTTCTGGTTCAATGAGAAAATTACTGTTTTAGCCCTGGTTCAGGTATCTTACCTCAATTTTTGTAGAGAACCGATCGGTTCAGCAGAAAAAGGGCCGGTTCACTTGGTTTTTTGGACCGGTTCAGTGCTTTTAAAACCGGTTCCAAGCAGGATCAATATTTTGGAAATTAAAATAAGGCTAGTTTAATGGTTTAAAGACCGGTTCATGGCCGTTTATAGCTTTCGAACGACCGTTTTATAGCTGGTTCATTCCTTTATTAGTCTGTTCACCTTATTTAATTATTTTTGGGAAGTTTAATATTTTGATTTTAAAGATTTAGGGAGACGGTTCATGACGTTGAGATCCAGTTCATGAGCTAGTTGGTCGGTTTGGAATTTAAATGATTATGATAATGGGCTCAGGCACGCAAACCTAGAAATTTAGTTTACTTTTAAATTTAAAATTTGTTATTATCAAAAAAATATATATTTAGTGATACTATTATTTCCTGATTTTAGATCGATCGTCCGATTCTGTTAAGCTGTTGTCATCAGGTGTCAGATTTCTCGGTTTCATCGTGCTGTGAGTAGTAATGTGTGTTTTTATGACTTTCTGCTTTCATATTTTAATTTAAATCTGTTTTTATTTATTACCTGATTTTCTGCAAATCTGATTACATTCTTGTTAAATTATATGACAAGGACATGCATGTAATTTCTAAATTTGTTTTGGAAACTTATCTGTCATTTATATCTGACTCAGTTTTATATCAGTACATAGAATTATTCAGTTAACTGTTTTGTTAAATCTGGAAAACATTATTTTGTGGGAGTTTCGGATTTTTGAACACTGCAACTGACGCAGTATACTTTAGCATGATTTGCACCCTGTACGGGTCCCCATCTAGCAGGGTGATGGTGCTAGACATTTCAGGGCATATATTGCCATTTCAGTTTTTCAGGGCATATGTTGCCATTTCAGTTTCAGGGCATATGTTGCCATATCAGTTTCAGGGCATATGTTGCCATTCAGGGCATATGTTGCCATTTCAATTTCAGGGCATGTGTTGCCATTCAGGGCATATGTTGCCATGTTATATTACCTGGGCATTATTGCCATTACCAGCTGACTGTGTGTCGCTGTTTTGATTATCAGCTAACTGTGTGTCGCTGTTATCGTTGACTGTGTGTCGCCGATCTATTTCCTGATATATGTTACGTTCAGAATTACGAACTCCCTAAATGATGGAAAGTGTTTGGAAATTTAATAGTTTTAAGTAAAAATTACCTGTTATAACTGTATGCATGTCCTTTGATCTTGTAAATGCAGATTATTATTCACTGGGTTAATAGACTCACCCTTATTTTTTTTACCAGATTCTGAGTACGCTGATCCAGTGGATCCTACTTGCTGAGAGGAGTCTGTGTCATCAGCTGTTTTGATTTTTCTATCAGAGTTAGTTATTCAGTTTTATCAAACTTTGTATTCCTAGGATTTTAGTATGTTCTATTTGACTACAGACAGATTCTGTTTTTGTGTTTAATATTTCAGTTAGCGTGGTTTGGATTTTATTTGAGTTATACAGACTTTCTGTATTTTCAGTTAAATTCAATGTTTCTGTCAGGCTTGTATGGGTTGAGATTTTATTCTAACTCTTGCACCGATCACGTATCCGATTTGGGGTCGTGACAACATGAAAAGCTATCGTGGGTGGATATGAGTCGAAGTGTAAGCTAACCCTAATTTAAACTCGACTCACTTAAATTTAAGTCAATTTATAACTCAACTATTTTTTAAGAGAGCCTAATTTCTTATCTCAGGTTAACTCGCACTAAATTCACGAGCAGTTGACTTGGATCATCAGCTCATATATGTCAATTTTCAACTCATTTTTTTAAGAGAGCCTAATTTCTTGTCTCAGGTTTAACTCGCACTAAATTCACGAGCAGCTCAGCTAGACTCGCTCATTAGCTCATATATGTCAATTTTTTATAAATCATAATTAGGTATCTCATTTAAGCAATATAATAAATAATAATCTTAATCTATAATCTAAACTATAATCAAAAGTGCACGTGATTTTATTGTAACATGTTAAGAGGTATTATAAAAATTTAAAAATCCCATAAGTTGGAAGTCTAAAATTTAGGTAGGTATAGTTTATTAGTGAATAATAATTCTTAAATAAGAAAAATGTTTATCGGAAATTATTCTTTATTTTTTTATATTTTTATATTGTATTGAAAGGGTATTTATAACAATTTTATATTATAAATTTCATTATTTATCACTTTCGTGTTAAACATGTTTCCAGTCTTTTAATAAAGCTTGGAGAGTGTTTGCATCTGTTCTTTTTTTTTTTTTTTTATTAAGTATTTCATAATTATCAAAATTTTAAAAATTTAAAACTTTTAAATGAACTTATTGTATCAAAATCAAACATTGACAAGGGTATGACCATTTAGTGATGCAATATGATCAAAGGAGTTGTAGTAATACAATTCAAAATCGCAGTCTCCTCTCTCTCTCTCTCACTCGATCTCTTCTCCTCTCCACTCTTCCTTTATTTTTTTTGTCCTCCGTCTTTCTGTCTCTCTCTGTCTCTCTCTCGCTTTCTGTCTCCATCTCTCAGCAATTTACTTTCACTATTTTTCCTCAAATACTTACAAAGTGAATTTAGGGATATTGCAAATATTCTAAAAATCAGAAATAAAAACTTAAAATAAAATAGATATGGAATTAAATTAATAATCAAAAATTAAATATATTTGTAAAATATGTTATAAAATTTCTAGAAAGTAGTAAAACAAGTATTTTGAATATAATTTTTGCATTTGTTTTAAGAATGTTAACAAAATAAAAAAATCAATGGTATAATTTTGGTTTTTAAGAAATATAAAAAAATTCCAAATTAATCTAATCAATTACAATTATATCACTTATAGCTAAAAATACATCTCCCCCATAATTCTCAAATATTTCTGATTCTACGTTTTCTTAATAAAATAAAGAGAAGTAGAAATTAAAAATATTTTTTAAATATTTCTAAATTAATTGTATGCATTGAAAAGTTCAAAATCACTTTCTTGAGTTGTTGTAAACATCTCCTTAGTATCAACCTTAACCTTTCTTTTTTACAAAGACAGTAAGCTAAGTACAAAAATATTCTGAACCCAACAGACTTCCCACCTTGTTTTGTACAACTTCATAATCTTTGGTATTAACTTGTGTTTGGCAAGGTGGCCCTTTTGTGTTTCTTGAAAATCAAAGATGGTAACCGGTTTTGACAGGTGAGCACATATATAGGGCACTAAAGTGCGCTTAAAAGTTAAAAGTATGTAAAACGTTGAAAGTTTTAATTGGTCACTCATTAATTTCTACAATTCACTGATGAATAGCAATTCCTAAATTTAGGAAGATTTTGAATGTTATTTTGAGCTATGTTTCAAAGTTATCTTCATTTTATAACTAACTTTATTATGTTCAAGTTTTTGTTTATTCCGAATTTGAGTAAAAAAATGTCAACATTTAATACTTGCGTGCCAAACAGGTCACAAAGCTTTTAGGTTAACTTAAAAGATGTTTGGCACACTAATGCTTTCTATGCTTTTCATCTTCTTTTTAAATTAAAGAACGCATTAATAGTTTTAAAATTCCAAAAATTTCTTAAATTTTAAAATTCTTTTTGTTTTAATTACAAATATAGTTATTTATTTATGACCTGAAACTAATTATATATGTTCAAGAATACGTGCGTGCTAGGATTAAGATCACAGCCGCAGCTTGTTTACCTAAGAAAGCACGTGTGCAGACACACACTCACTGTTGAACCAACCTTAGGGAGGAATGACCAAGCGAGGACCACAGATTTCATAAATGTGAATTAGTGAAATGCTGTGTGGAATCTTTTGTGTAGATGCAGAGCCGAGTCTGTCATTTTGTAACAAACTCTATTCTTCTCTGTATATAAATAGGTGATGATTTCATTATGCAAACTGTGTAGCAAAATATTCTTTTTGGTGTAATTACACCATACCGAATCTACAAAACATCTCTCATTCCTCTCTGTTCTCTCTGCTTCCTCTGTTTCCTTTGTTTCGGTATTACTGCAATGAATTCAAACTTCTATCTTTGGTAGCAGAGCTTTAAGAGGTTGAAGCTAAATCTTAGCTTTTCTGCATCCCGGACTTTCATCCGTTTCTTTACTTCCAATTCTATCTTCGTCCCCGATAATCTCGGAGCCTTGTCTGCTAGGAACACTCAGTCAGCGTGTTAATCAAATGGCCTCA
>CAJVSB020000950.1:0-106176 GCA_911865555.2 Thlaspi arvense
TATAAGGCAAGCAGCAAGAAGAAGCACAATTACAGAGTTGAATTTCCGAATAGTTGACTCTAAAGGTGAAACCATAAGGTTATTCCTTTTTTATACATTCATAAGACAATCTGCATATAATGGCAGCAATGGAAGTCCCTCTAAGCATGTAGGAAAATGTGCAACATAACACTTGCCTCATCAATTGTCAAGATCCTGAAAAACTGGATTAGCATCAAGCTGCTCCGCAAACTTCTCCAGTATCTCCTTTACAAGTTGCTTAAACTCATCCTTGTCTAACGCAGCAACAACCTTTGTGTTTTTTTCCTACATCATTAAACACTCCGTCATATAGAAGAGCCACTGATTCATCTGCATTTGTTGATGGTAGCCCTAATTCCTTCCCATTTTCCTCAAGAAAAGCTCTGATTATATCCGTACCCCTTTGCTCATCCTTTTCATTATTTTGTCCTTGCAGCAAGATGTTTTCTACCACAACATTCAATTTATCCTCACATGCCAAAAGCTGCATTTCGTCGAGAAGACTGTTAGAATTGCATAGAATTAGACAAAGACTGACTACACATTAGATATCCAACTTCCCTGAAGGGAGGCACAATCAACTTTGGTTCCTAATCATCATAGAAAAACTCATCTCTTCCCCCGGTAAAATCAATCAAAAAATGTAATGTTTCATCTCTTAACTAATTTCAAAATGCTCTATTTCTTAGGCTTGTCAAATAATTATCCAAACATATTCTTGCTCCTTTTCAATCAATTCCAATTATTCAGATTCAAGAATATAGTATGCAAATTCATACTCATATCACAGCTATCATATAAAGATGGTATGCCACAGTCAGCAAAAATATGACAGCTATTGTACTCTGAATATCATTTTAGAGAAAAGGGAAATAAATTACCTTTCTTAACTTAGAACCATTAATAATCTTGATGTTCTGGATAACAACAACGTGATTTATGGCAAGGGCATCTGCCAACTCTTGCAGAACTCTTTGTAGTAGTTGGGCAAATTGTGCCTGCCCAGCTCCTCTTCCCCCTTTGCACCATGCTTATTTAAGATATCATTCAGCAGAGGAAATTCTGTCCAACCACAAAACTCCCAAATTAATATGAAGCAAAAACAGGAAGCACATCCCAAATGAACAAGAACAAAAGCAATTAAGGGTAACTGCAAGTCTCCTCTGTTTAACTTGTCCTGGAATTATAAGTAACAGATGCATAATTACAAGTAAGGGGCATTCGTTTTGGGAGATAAGATAAAGGTTGATAGGGCAGGTAGGATAAAATTTATCTTGCCCCTATAGTAACCATGTTTTTATCACACGTTCGGTTGCCCCGATAACAAACCGGATAATAAACTAAATTACTACATTGCCCCTTCCCTCACAGGCTTCACCTTCCCTCTCCTCTCCGGTGACTGACGTTCCCTTCCTTTTCGACAACTGGCCTTCCCTCTCCCTCTCGTGACTGGCCTTCTCTCTCCCGGTGCCTGCAGATCTGGCGCTCTCTCTCGAGTGCCTGCTCACGCAAGCGCCTGCAGATCCAGCACCCGCTCACACAAGCGCCTGCAGGCCCATGGGTTGCTCACGCTCACGCAGGTGGGAGGGGCAACGGTGGGAAGGGCTGATCGGGATGGGGAAAGGAGGATCGGGCCATGGCTGCGCCACATTGACTGTACGCACCAGCGTCCGGCAAGGATGGTGGCGGAACAAGGAGAAAAGGGGGACTGGCGAACATAGTGGCGGAGAAGGAGAAGACGGACCGGTGAGGATGGTGGCAAAAGGAGGAAGGAGAAGAAAGGCAAAAGATACAAGGGCAATATTGTCCCAATGACAAAAAGATTTACTGTACAGGTTTGATAATTTTATCCAGTTCAGAAGGTGCGATAAAATTATCCATGGAAGGGAGATAAAGGGGGATAAAATGGGCTGCCCAAATTTTTATCTGGATTTGTTATCATAAAATCATAAATTTTATCTGGATTTGGTAAAATCAGAAAATGATCTGGCACTACAAGTTGATGCATTTCCTTCCAATTTCACATGTTCAAATCAATCCATATTCATTAAAAGCATTCTTAAGGCAAAGCTTATGAGCATATCATTAAGCACACACATCAATAGACAAGCCTAGGCACACTATTCTACCTGGACATGACAAAACTTTTATGATATTACTTACACAAAGCAACATGCTGGATGTATTTATCAAGAGTGTCATGCCATATATTTTTCATCCTCTCTCTTGCTCCAGGTGTGTGCACGCACACACGCACACTAGTGGAAGGGAGGGATTCATAGTTGAAAAGTATTGGTGGCGTAACAGCCATTTTGGCATGCGTGTGCCGAAACCAAAAAAAACTTCTGGGGTGGTTTGGCTAAAACTGATAGCTGTATCTTTGTGTAATAGGCCCATTATGGCCCTAGCAAGATTATTATATGATCCAACTAATCAAATTAGACTTGTACTATAGCAGGTTGATTAAAAAAGCTATTTTTGTCTTTGCTCCTGACACTGGAAGCGCTACATCATTATTGATAATATTATGATGACTGGAATTGTAACTTGAAAAGTTGGTCATGGAACGCCTTCTACACATAAAAAGAGATAGAGGAAAAGGAGTTAATTGATTGAATCTATTAGGTTGTATAGGCTAACAATCATGTTTTTACACATATTTGTAGAAATAAAAAGAGAAAAAGGAACTATCATATAAAGCGGTGCAGTTGATGTAGGTTGAGTTAGAGCTTGAAAGATAGATCAAGAGAACAAGGGTCCGCAGAATGAAAATATATCATATAGGGCTATTTTGGGGCTATTCCACATTTGTGAATACCAAGAGAAGAAGACAAAGACAGAGAAGAGAAGTATTCTCTCCAGCAAGATATATACCCCCAAGGAAAGTTGCAAAATTATGTTCATCAAAGCTTCCAAAGCTTTACAAAATCCTCAAACTTCCATACTTCTGAATTTAAATATTAATAAATATTAATGGGATTGAAAGATTACAGGATTTCCTAACCCCTGTAGAACTTCTCCACTCAACTAAGCCTTATCCCAACTACATAGGGTCGGCCACATAAATTTTACCTCTCCACTCCACTGGACCATATTTTCAGTAGGGCTGTCCAATGGGTTGGATTTGGGCCAGATCATGATAGATTTGGATCCAAATCCGACAATGGTATACTCTATGCAAATTTAATCTGAAATCATATACGATATTTGCATAGTACTACCATATCAGAATCTGAAAAAAATCTGATATTCGACATAATAATTCGAATCCGAATTATTAAATTATCATGCATTTATTATTTAACATTTATTTAAAAAAATTGAAAACCAAAACAAGAAATTCTTAAAAAAATGAACTAATAAATAATTTATGATTTTAAAAGTATAATATAATTACATTTGATCTACTACAAATATTGCACTTGAGAGTGGCTTACTGCTAATAAATAACAATTATATTTACTTCATCAACATACATATTTTCCATTTTTTGTTTTTATAAAAGAATAAAAATATGTTTCTAATTCTATCTTTAAGAAAAAATAATTTCTTAATTAAAATCAAATAAATCAAGTTTATATTGTGATATGTATAATATTACATTATATTATATATCATGTATATTATTTGTATAACATATATATATTCAGATTCAATCTTTAATAAATCGAACCAGGAAAAATCCACATTTCCTCAATTTATTTCGGATTACGGACTTTTATAATCGGATTATGTCCATCGAATCTTTTATTAGTTACAAATCTTAAATAATTGGATTGAATTCAGATCAGATTCGGATTAAAATCCGCTTCATTGACAACACTAATTTTCAGTTAAGAAATAACAATTCAAATTTTTCTTCACTATTTCAATCACTAAATCCAAACCTAGTAAGACTATGACACCAAAATAAGGAGACTAGAATTTTCACTAAATAAAATATTCTATACCAAATAAAGCTTCCAAATAAGGTTGTAAAATAACTTGACCAGTAAATAGACCACCTGACCACATCCAACACCCATAATCAACAAATCTAAAAATCAACAAAATACTCTTGAAAGACTGCCAAAGTCCTAAAATTGACACAAATAAGTCCAGCAACTCTCTAACATTTCAAACACATGAAAAAACTCATATTAACCCTAATTACAATCCTATAACATCCTAAAAGTATTCCAAGTGAAATTCTAAAAATGCCCTTTGTTTTTCTTCCATGCTCTTGTATAGCAATGCACAAACTACCCCACTGCCCCACACTCATCTAATCTTCAAGGGGTGTGACGCATAGCTTTAAGTAAACTAGTTCTGCCTTATCTTTCATTAAAGCACAACTTCAATGCAGTGACTGCTCTATCTCAAGCCTGTAGCATCCTGGCAAAGTGCCCCACTATTTCTTTCAAGACCATGACATTTATTGATAAAGCATGCCCAGTGACTTTGAATTTGTCCACAATGACTACATCACTTCTTGGGATCAAATCTTGTGAATGAGTAAGCCGCACTTCATAAGTTGGTTGGCAATGCACATTGATATGCTATCTTAACACAAGTGCTATATGCAAAAGTCAGGCAGGCCAATGGCTAAGTTGAAGGTTCACCTAGGCTCCTCTATCAGCCAATCTTGTGTGGCATTTTGCTGGTTGACTGGGTTGCCTTTGGTTGTCTCTCAACGAGAGAGATACTCATTTGTCCCACTATTAAAAAGCAGGCGCATGATTCAGCATCTTTTAAGAGTTGTGTGTTCTTTTTATCTTTGCCTGTGCAAGCAGTGACCTTTACTCACTCATACAAGTGGTGTGCTGGCAGAGCACAAGATCTGATATTCCAGACATGAAGCTTCCCAAAGGTGGTGCTCTACCATTTACAAATTCATACCCCACTACCTGTATAAATAAGAGAGATTTCAATTTAAAGAGTTTGATTGGTCCTGGCAATAAGCTCTAAGATACATTGTTGAAACCGCTGTGCCATCTAAGGGCTTCCATCTACCTTTCTCTGAGTGCAATTCTTTCGCTGGTCACCCTCTTCACAAGCACCCACCACAATGTTGAGCCACTTTTTAACATCCATATTGTTGTTTGTAGAATGAAGTATTTTAGAGAGTTTTATTGGCCTCTCATGATGTGTCTAAGTTAATATTTTTGCATCAAATAGATCCCTTTCCCAAGTTGATCTTTTTGGAGGCCAAGTAGCTTCTCCAATTGTTGCCAAGGATGCACCAGTTAATAAGATTTTAGCCAAAAAAAAAGATTAGTGGGAACCAGTCTTCTTTCGATCTCAAGATATTAGAAAGGCCAGAATTGAGAATAAAACTCTCATGTGTCACATAATTATAACAAATTAGTTAACTAGCAAAACTCGCAGATCTTTTCAATTTTCTAGAAGTTCAATGAGTTGAATGTTTTTAAGCCTCGGGGATGGGGATTAAGGGAATAAGGACCCTTGACGTACAAAAGGGTATAAAGTCATTATTTATTTATTCGAAATGCAAGAGACAACACGCTACTTACAATTTAATAAATACAGGTGCCTACAAGATTTTCCATCAAATATATCAATAAAACGAAATTAAGCAAACCTGAAAATGGAGGAATTCCCAATTCGACACCCATATGAACAAGAGCATTCTGTATCTCACTCTTTTGAATCTTTCCCTTATCTTCTGTATCTAAATCAGTGAAAAGATTCTCTGCCAACATTGCAAAATCATCTTCATCCTCCAAAAACAGCCTTAGTGTTCTACCATCCAAAATTGATATTACAATGGGGTTCTCTGGACAAAAAAAAAATCAAAAAGCAGCCAAGTTTAAGCAATTTGCTTCCACATAGGAAAGGACAAGAAATATAAACATAAACAAACTAAGAATAACAAAAGAAAGGCAACAGTCTTGTTGATCACATTCTCTAATTTCAAACAAATGAAACTACAAAAGATAGCAAATCTATTATAACGAAGAAGGTTATTGTGCCAAAAGAGAACTAAGGAGAAAAAGTACCACTTTAGTTCCCTTCCTTAAGACCACTCGGTGGTAGAGAGAGAGAGAGAGAGAGAGAGAGAGGTATATGAGTGATATGATGTGGTTCCCTTTCTCGTAAGATTAGTGATATGATGTGATTCCAACAGGGAAGATGCAAATCCTCTTCTTATACAGCCAAAATGGAGACTAACGAGTAAAACCCCCGTGAAAGGATTTATATTTTCATAGTAACTTCAGGTTGTAGCTCAATATTTCTAGTAATAAAAAAATTACTAAATTTCAGTAATTTTTGTTGAGTGTCCAATCTAGATATTTGGACACGATATCCCATACCAGGCATGGGAAGATGAATAAAAATTAGAATTAGCATGGACTCAGCCCATCTGACACTGGAATTTTCACTATCCAGGCTTCACCACAAGTGCCCACTGTGAATCAATAAAATGAGAAGTTCAATAAACTTCGTAGATCATTAAATAACGTTCAACCATATCATCCAGAAAAATGGGAAAACTTGAAACACTTGGGGATCGTTTAGGTATAGATTAAACGAACACACGAGTCAAACAAACAAATTCAGTTGCCAAGTACCAATCGACATAGGAGACCCAGCCTAGTAAACAATCAGCAATCCGGCTCCATTTCCAGATGAAACCAAAAAAAGATGCTAGAAAAGAAACACTGTTCATGAAGTGGTGCAAAACTGAAGAAAAATTGGATCATCCAACACAGCATTCTACAATCTCTACATGTTCGGATTGTTGATACACTTGTCAAGTATACATTGACTTGTTATGCGGAGTCAAAACCTTTGAGTTGATCGGCGATCGCGGTGATGTAATCTCTGAGAAAGGAAGAAGCTTGGTCCCTATCCAGCTCCCTACTGGAGAAACTTGCAGAATCCACGTCATCAAGGCGTTTCAGAGCAGAGGACTTGAGATTTTCAGGCAAAGAAAGGCCGAACAGAGATGATGAAGCTCTGGACTCGGCTATCTCGAGAAGCTGCGCTCCAATAACGTTACCGGCGGATTCCGGGAGCGAGAGGTCAATGTCCCTCAGGTGACTCCCATCGATGACGGTCAAGCCTCCTTCGGACATTTTTACTTGTCACGGCACGGGACAGGTTCTGACAGGGAAGAGAGAGAGAGAGAGAGAGACCGAGAGGGGACGAACTGAATTTGAAATTAAAATTAGGGAGTCAGGAACCTGAACCGGGTAAATCCGCCTAGGTCTCGTTCACGCCAGATGACATATGTTCAACATTTGCCTTTTAAGTGGTGACATTATTTCGGAAACGCCATCAAGTTGCCATGGTTGACAAATGAAATTATATACTCTCAATTAAAATATGAAAGAAAGCGAGATGTATTGGATATTAAGTACTACAATTTTAACCCCCTTTAATTTTGTTAATATTATTACTAATAATTTTTAAGCTTTCTTTAATAATATTTATCTTTATTTCATCTGTATTTATTAAAATTTAATAAACATGAAAAAATAATAGAATAACATATTTATCTAAAGAAAACTATTCAAATTGATATGTGATATATTTTGATTCAACATAACTCATTTTGCTGATTAAAAAAAAGAATTAGAAGAAATCCAAAATTAAGGAAAATCATGAAATAAAAATAGAATTTTTTTTCTTTTTTTTTTGGTTGAATGATAAAAAAAACATTGTAGTAATGAAATTTATTAAAGTACAATTAAAATTTTTAATAAAAATTAAAAAATAAAATAAGAAAGTATCTACAGAAAAGTATTCCAATCAATACGTATAATGTTGTGATTCAATATAGCTCCTTTTGCTTATTTAAAAAAAAAGAAAAAAACCAAAATTAAGAAAAATTATGAAAGAAAAATATAAACTATTCTTATTTTTGGTTGAAGTATAAAAATGATTGTAATATTTGAAATTTTATTAAATATCAAAATGTTTGTAAAATTAATCAGCTATGTACATGATAGTTCGTTCTCTCCATCTAATAACAAACTCCTAATAAACGAACTTGATTAATACAATAGACAAAGTCGAGAGGACTAAATTAAAAGATTTGAAGTTTGACAGATGGAATTAAACACTTCTATAGAGCTCAGGAACCAAATTTATATTTATTCGAACATAGTTTTTACTTTCTTGGATAGTTCTATATTTATTATTGCGAAAATAAAAAAATGGCTTTCTATGTAATTAACGGAAGATTTGGGGCCATATATAATATACCGAGCCCTCCTAACCTAATTCCGTGTCCCTACTTTTTCAAACGCGTACCTTCGGGTCGAAGGAATGTTCTTCCACCTTTTCCCAAACGGCTCTTCAATTTAGCCCCTTGACTTGTATCCTGTACACGAAATACGAAAAATATAATTAAATATTTTAAGAAAAATTTGATTTTTATTATTTGGTTTGACGGGAATTTAGGGAGAGTGCCATTTGTCCACGTTGGGCGAGTGAATATTTGATTTATATTTTTCTTAAAATTACAAACAGCACCATTGATTTTGAATATTTACGGCAAAGGTCCTCTCCTGTAAGAAGAACCATACACACCCGTATGATTAAATCATTTGGACTAAGCTAGGAGGAGACTTGGAGAACGATGAAGCACAATAATCTGAATCATGAGCATCATAAACCGAATTATGCTTCGAACTATGATAATTCCTCCACCCGTGAGCCTCATAGACCGAGTTATGCTTGGAATTGTTGTACCTCCACCCGTCGGCCCACAGTGCGTACGCTTGCTCTCCGTGAATCTCATCGTCTCCGCCTTCTAATTCGCCGTCACTCACCCTAAGCGGGACGATCAGCTTTGCGAACAAGCAGATTAATGAAGTGACTAAAATGTTGAGAAGGACGATGAAGGCGATTCCTACGAGTTGGAGGCCAAGTTGGCGAAACCCGGCCGAGGTTCGGTCCGATTGGAGGGCGTAGGCAAGACCGATGTACTTTTGAGAGTTGGGTGGCAGAGCGTAAAAGAGGCGGCTGAGTTTTGGGGAAGCAAAAACGCCAGCGAGAACGCCGCCGAGGCTTCCAGCGAGGGCGTGGGTGTGGAGCATCCCCATTGTGTCGTCTATGTACCGGAGGAACTTTATTTTGTTTTGGAGGACCATCATTGTGTACCATGGAATGCTGCCTGAGATTAATCCCATCACCATGGCTGCCCAGCATTGCACCACTCCTGTTCATATCAATTCACAATATTTGTACGCCGGAAACTACGTTTCAATTTTCATCATAATCAGAATGAATTAAAGACTATGTTGACGTCATAAATGTAATAAACAGTCATGCACACAGTAAATCATAGTTGGTGATTATTAAGGAATGTTGAAATTACAGTGACCTGCAGCAGGAGTGATGCAGACGAGGCCGGTGATCACGCCCTGAACGGCGCCAAGGACAGAAGGCTTGCCGAAGACGAAGGTGTCGAGGAAGAGCCAGATAAGGAGGCTGGTGGCGGCGCACACATGCGTGTTAAGGGCGGCTAGAGAAGCGAGGGAGCTAGCGGCGTAGGAGCGCCGCCGTTGAACCCCGTCCACCCCATCCAAAGCAGGCCGGCGCCTGCGAGCGTCATTAGAATGTTGTTTGGAGGGAAGCTCTGCCTCTCCTTTTCTGCTCTTGGTCCCACCTATTTATTCATAAAAATACTATTCATGAATCCAGTCATATTGGAAAATCCGATTAACTACATGAACGTCAATTCAACCAATGGAAGGAACAACATAGACAAAACAGCAGAAAGATCATAAAACTGAGCTCTCTCTCTCTCTCTCTCTCTCATTTCCCCGTACAGTTGTTATGTATGTACGTGTTTACATATACATACATATCTAACTTCTCTCCAATTTGGCATGAGATTTAAAAGTTTTAATTTAACTTATTGTTTAATTTTTGAATTTTCTTAACTAAAAAGATCTTAAAATTTTTTAAAAATTTTCATAACAAATACTCTTCTACATATTTGAGTTAAACTTGTCAAATTTAGATTATAAAAGAGTCGAATTTAGATCAAATTAGTTGAATTTAAATTCAAATTTGATTACTTATTTTTATATCTAAATCTAATTTAAAATTTTATAAAATTTATATTTTTTAAATAAATTCAAATTTGATTACTTATTTTTATATCTAAATCTGATTTAAAATTTTATAAAATTTATATTTATTAAATCAAATTTGAATATGATGAATAGTCTAAATTTCAATAAGAAAATAATATTTTTTCATTTAAATTTATCAATTTTATTCCATCAATTACATTGATCCTTAAATTTTTATATTTCTTAATTTAATTTTCATAATTTTAAATTTATTAATGTTATATATAAATTTATTAATTTAATAAAAAAATATTACTAATATTTAGATTTAGATCTTTAATTGATCGAATTGTTTAATTTTATATTAAATTCACTTATATAAGATTATAGATTTGTAATTATATCTTATTTATTAAATATTTTAATTGAATTCAAATTCTAATATTTAAATCAAATTTAGATTAAAATTTAACCTTTATAGACTTGTCAATTTGTAAATTTCTAATTAATAATTAAGTGATTGAAGTGAATTAAGCTAAAATTTGAGTATAATTAGCAAAAGTGAATATATGGGAGGTTGTTCTAACTAGCTTAGCCCATGTACCCAGTAAGCAGCAGTGTATCCAGCAACACCGGAGGAGAGATGGATCACGTATCCTCCGGCGAAATCAATAACCCCAAGCTTGGCCAGCCACCCTTCAGGGCTCCACACGCTATAAGCACCAACCGTATAAGAAAACGTAAGCCAAAGCGGCACAAACACCATCCACGCCCGGAAATTCATCCTCCCCAGCAAAGCCCCCGCCACCAAGATCAACGTGATCGACGCAAACACTGCCTGAAACAGCACCATGGTCGCGCTAGGAAAGTACCCCAGAAAAGCCTGGTCGAGCAGAAACTTGTCGTCCAAAGCAACAGCCGGCTTTCCCCAGAAGTCGAAAAGCCGGTCCCCAAAGGCCATGCGGAAGCCCCAGCCCACCCAGCACACGAGCACGGCCGCGAAGGCGTAGAGGGCCATGAAGGCAGAGTTGACGGCCCATTTCTTCTTGACCATGCCGCCATAGAGAATGACTAGGCCCGGGATGCTTTGGAGGCCGACGAGGGTGGCTGCCGTGAGCTGCCATGCGTTGTCCCCCTTGTTTAGCCACTCCGGGCTTGCCTCGTCCGGCAACAGGTTCTTCGGAATCTCCATCGTGATGATATATCTGAAGTCTAGTTGAATACTCTCTTGATATATATGGACAGATACACAAGCATCGTATTGATGACATAGCAGAGTAATGTGGGAAACATTTGACTTATTATTAGTGAATACTAAATTTAATTAAATAATAAATAATATTTTCATTTTTATTATCTATTATTATGCTAAAATTTTAACAAATAATAATGAGATTTTATTTGTTTATTTAAGGCTTGTTTGGTAGCTACGCGATCTAAGTGGCGAATGTTATGCTGAAAAGTACGCATATAGGAAGAAGCCTATGGCTCTAGCTTGTTGGTTTTAAATTTAGCCATGTCTATTTCAAGGCCGGCTGTGCTAAGTGCTAACAGGTAGGCCATGGAATCTAAGATGAAGATTTCTGCAAGATTAATTATGTTAACTAAATACGTAATCAATTGTTTAAGCCCCTTTAAAGTTCTCAAGTTGTCTTTAAGAAAAGGGTACAGCAATAATCCCAACAAGGCCTTGTTTGACACCACAAAAGTTTTAACTTTTTAAAGTTTCAAGACTTTGGAGTCTTGTAATAAGTATTAATCAAAACGAGAGTATTTTTAAAATTTTTATTGATTTTTAAAGCATGAAAAGGCTCCTTGACATAAAAAAAGAAAAAGGAAAAAAAATAATTTTCTCCCTTTAAGTTTACTTAAATAATACTTAACCCCATTTTTACCAATAAAACACACTTTTCTCTTTTAACTAACTATTGATATAATAACTCTAGTTGTGTAATTAATAGAAATTTTATCAATTAGTGTATGGAAGTGCCTAATTGCATAGATTAAAATATGCAGGGGCTTAATTGAAATTTTGGAAGGGCCAAATTGAAGAAATTAAAATCAATTGGGGCTTTTTTAGGATTTTAGGGGCTAAATTGAAAGAAGATAAAGAGGGAGGATGAAGGTAAAAGGTGCACAACTTCAAGGGCCAAATCAAAAAATCTAGAGATTTGATTGAAAGAAATCAAACTTTGAGGGGTCCGATTAGGAAGCATGGAGAGGTTCCAGTCGGCAGTCAACTGAGAGCTTTGAACATTGATTGGATGTAATTTTGGCAATTTCACCACCTAGATTTGGTTATATAGGATCAATTTGAGGTCCTTTACAAGACCCCATGACCAATTTCATGACTCATGCTAGGATTTTATAAAATTTTGTACTAGTTTGCTTGGAAGTTTTCGTCAGTGTCCGAACCTCATCATTGGAGAAATTTTGAGTTTTCAGCTGGAATTGTTCATGATTGGGCATTGGAATCCATTCGTCGATCTCTGCTTTCAGTTTCTAGCCATTGATTTCATCAAATTGTGAGGTAAGTGGCTTGAATTTTGAAGTTTAAGCTTCTGTATTTAGTTGTAGGAAATAGGTTTTTGGATGGATTCTGGGTGAAAGAGACAAACCTAGATGGAATCCGGGTTTATGCTAGTCCAATTGGATTGGCTTGACTCAACTAGGCTAGTGTTGGCCGATTTAGCAGTTCAATTTGGTTTGGGTGTTTTACGACTAAACCAGTCTAGTTTAGAGGTTTTAAGGTTGGTTTTGAGGCAAATGTGATTGGTTCAGCTTGGTTCTGCAATGTTTGGTGCTGGTACAGTATATGTTTTTAGTATTTGGTACTAATTTAACTCGTTTCTATGGTGTTTCATTACAAGAAAACATTTTTCAAAACTGACGAAAAAAACTTTTTCAACAAATAATTTATCAGAAAAGTAATACTGTCTGTCGAAAAAATAAAAATAACTTTTAAATTTAAAATAAAAATAAATAAATATATTTTTTGCATTAAATAAAATTTTTCGACGGACATAAGTCATCGAAAAATCAAAAAAATATTTTTAATTAAAAATATATTTTTTAAATAAAAGTTTCCAAAATGGCTTTTTAATTAAAAAGAAAAAAAGGTGTTTTCGATGGAAGAATGTCCATTGGAAACCGCCCAAGAAAATAGGTGGGACTTCAAAATTTCGGTCGAATTTTCTAGTGAGTTTTCGACGGTGAAGACTGTCAAAAAATTTTCCTTTTAATCTATAACCTCCATTCCCCATATCTCTCTTTCTCTCTCTCTCTCTACACCTGCTTCTCCTCCTCCCTCCCCACCACTTCATTGTAGCTGTCTTCTTTGGCAAACACTACGAATGCTATCACCACTAACCCCAATCTCACACCGGGGGCAAGAAGAAAGTTTTGTTTTCTTCAAAATGTAAGCTCTCTATTTTCTTCTCCCCTTTCTCTATCTACAAACCCAAAACAGAGTAGTGCAAGAAGAGAGCCCTATTCTCTTCAAGATGCAAACTCTCTATCTTCTTCTCTCATTTTTCTCTCCCTCTAAACCCAAAACAGAGCATGCTGGAATAAAAAAAGAAACCCAGCAAATTCTTTCCTTCTTTTCTATTACCTTCCACTTTCTCCCTCTGTAGACCCAAAGCTAGCCATTGGAGACACCAACTCACATCCTACGGCCTCCCAAAGCTTCCTCCTCTCCTTTTTCAATTTTATTTTAAAATACTTGAAAAAATTGGGGAAGCCTTAAATTGTTAAAAAAAAAAATCTACAATTTGATTTTCTTAGAGTTAATTATGTTGTATGAGAATTTAAATTCCTTCTATTTTGATAGGGAGGTGTTAGTTGGATCCTCTCTCTCAAAATTTTGAAATTTTCGTCAAAAATTGAGCTTCCAACCAAAATTTAATAACAAATTTTCTGACAGAATAATTTTTTATCTCAGATAGAAGAAGTTTGTCGGAAATTTTTTATGGACTAGATCTTCTGTCAAAAAATTTTTCTGACAGATGAATTATATGTCAAAAATGGAAATTTCTGACAAATTTGTTTCATCAAAATTAACTCATTTTCTTTTAGTGTTTTGTGCCGATTCAATTCAATTTAGTGGTATTTGAAACTAGTTTAGTTTGGTTTAAGGGTGTTTAAGGCTGATTCAGGTTGGTTCAATGGTATTTTAAGCCAATTCTAGCAGGTTCAATGGTAATTAAGGCCGATTCTTGCCGGTTCAAACCAATTCAGAGATATTTGAGATTGGTTCACTTTGTTTTAAGGGTTTTTATGTAAAGTTAGTTTATGTTTTTGGTTCATTTTAAGTTTGGGTGTTAACTAATAAATCTCAAGATGCGTGCCAAGGTTATGAAAGAATTAAGTCCTTAATTGGTTTGAGTTTCAGTTTTGGTTTTGATATTATATCACGTGATACAGATATATCATGGAAATGCACTACGATCGCTAAAATCATTATCTCGAAACCGGGGTTTTTGGCTCTATCTTGTATTATGAGTGATAATACTTATTCTATACATATATTTTTTAACTCTAGTTGTAATTATTTAGTATAATATGGTTTATTAATTTTGAAAAGATAAACCCTGAAACAGGTATTTGATTTCTTAAAAATTTCAATGAGTTACTTGAAATATTTGATTTTGATTTAAATTCATACCTCTATTATGTATGCTTTTTGGAAACTATATGTCGAGAATTATTATAGTTTATGTTATTATGAGTATCTGACAAATACAAATGTGTTCTAGTATTATGGGCTCTTTATATGCTTTAGTTCTGGTTCAATACGGAATTCCGATATGATGTATGATATGTGATACCTCTAACTTGATATACTCTATCGTGAAATGAGATTTTTAGTGCTCTGATACTCCCGTATGTTTTGAATCTGTGAGGCATATCTGTACAGTTTTCAATGATATGTACATTTTGCTCACTATTTTATTACATGTATACGTTTTAGTATGTTTTATGGTACATATCGCAGCATGACTAGAATTTATATTATTATTCACTAAGTTTTATACTTATCTCTTTTCTAGTATTTTTAAATTGTAATAAGAACTCATCTTTTCGATTGCTTCCTTAAGCGAGTACGTAGTATTTTGCTGAACTATTTCCAGTGTATTAGCATTGTGTATATGTTATTTGTATTCTAAAGTAACTCCATTCACTTTCGTTATATGTACTCATGTTGGTTATATGAACCTGGTTTAGTTTTACGTATTCGTTTTGTTCTAGACTTATCAAGGTTAGAAATCTAGTAATAGTATTGGTCACATGGCTAATTTTGGGGTGTGATAGTTAACTAACAGTTTTGTTAAAAAGCTACGAGAATAACTTAATTTTGTATATTTTTATTACTTATCTAATTAAAAATTAAATATTATTTAATTTACTTATAAAATTATTTTTTAAATTTCTTAATTTTAATTTTTAAAAATAATCAAAAACTTTTAATAATTTCATTCTATTATTTTTTAATTTTGAAATAATTTTTATTGTATTATTTTTTAATTTGATTTTAATATTGAAATGAGTATAATCTGAGTGTCATTTGAGTTTAAAAAAGAATTAGGTGTAATTTAAATTAAAAAAATCAAATAAAATTAAAATATTATAAAATATTAAATTTTTATCTTTAAGAAGAAAAAGTCTTTGCACTTTTAAAATTTACCCACTAAACATTCCCGAGGAACTTGTTTCTTAAATTAGAGGGCTCGTTGTACCACGAGTATAACTTTGTGAAAAGACTAAACTGCCCCTCATTTATACTACTATATAATTAAATGATACAAGTCGGCCTCCTTATACCATGTAGCGACTGTTGTTCTTTCTTAGAAATCAACGTCCGGACTCGTTCAAATTGGCCTCAGCCTCAAATTTTACGTTCACAAAATTGCCAATTGACGGAGATGAAGTGCTCTTGTCTTACTGTTTCTGTAATTTTTAGCACTTTCTTGGGCTTAAATTCCAAAACTCTTAATTTAGAATTTTTTATAACTTCAAATTGGATTTTTTTAAAATTTAATGTATAATTTTTTTAAAATATTAAAAATTTAACTTTAAAAATTTTTTATACCAAACACCGTAAAATTTCAAACTTCAATCTGGTTCAAAATAAATTTTAATTTAATTTAAATTTTGGGTTCTAATAGTTACTAATTGCTCGTAACAGGCCCTAAACTGTCAGATAGATTATAAAATTGAATAAAAATAGTTTCTTAATTGTTTTCCCGAGAGGTATGTTTGTTTGGATAGGCATAATTTCTAAATGATGAAGAAAGATTTTATCAATTTCTGCAATAAGCCAGTTCAAGTGCATATAATTCTAAACATGCAAGCCAAAGAACATCCTGGCCATCGATACCCAGTTGAACTAAATGATCCGGTCTAGAAAACCAAAACGGTTTTATTTTTATTTGTTTCTTCATTGAATATCTAACTTAAAAGAAATAGAAGAATTTGATATTCAATATTTAATCTTTAATTTGTGAGACAAAAATAATCTGTAGTTGATATTAGGAAATTCAATGTATTTGTAATTCTATCATCTATTAATCAATATTAAATGTTAATTCTAATATTAATTTAATAGATGTTAAGAAATTGATACTAATACTAATACTAATTTGATTTAATGAATGTTGAAATTATTAACCCAGTGGGTCAAGCACGGCACCAATAATACAAATGTCTGTCATGCTTTTGAAAATGGAAGGGAAATTAGTGAAATGGGTTTTGGTCAAATTCCAAGAGTTTAAAAATTATGACTAGGGAACTGAGGATGGGGCAAGCAACGACCTCAAATTCTACCCCTTTGGAAAGTCTAGATTAGCCTTCCTCTAGAAAGGTCCATAGTGTCTTCAATTTCTACATTCAGCGGTAAGCACGGTTGGAATCAAAACCTCCATATTGATTGCTGACTAGAAAATGTGAGATAACACCCACCATTCTTCATCTCCTCCATCATATACATAAAGGTGAGGTTTATTGCAAATCTGCCATTCTCAAATTCTTCTCCTCTGATAAAAAAAAAAAGTTCTTTCTGTGTTTTTGTGTATGCGAGGAAGATGAAATATTACAAGGGAGATGTCTTGACTGAAGAACAAATTGCTGAATTTCGGGAGGCTTTCTGCCTACTGGACAAGGATGGAGATGGTAAATTTTTAAACCCTGTTTTATTTTTTGGCTAATAAACCATTTGGGTTCTACTATATTGGCCAGTTTTACACTTGAACCGGACTGAAAACTAAGGATAAGAAGAGCTTGCATGTTTTGTGTTGAAGGGTTTGTTTTCAATTTTGAATTTTGGGTGTAACTAAGAAATATGATGGAGTAGGTTGCATAACCATGGAAGAATTGGAAACTGCGATAAAATCACTGGATCAAAACCCAACAGAAGAAGAACTGCAGAGGATGATCAATGAAGTTGATATAGATGGAAATGGAACCATTGAATTTGGAGAGTTCTTGCATCTCATGTCTACAAAGATGAAGGTAATAACAAACCATGCATGAGATTTTTTTTTCTATTTACTTATTTCATTATTATTATTATTATTATTATTATTATATATTTATTTATTTTATTTTTTGATATATAGGAAAGTGAGGTGGAAGAAGAACTAAAGGAAGCTTTCAAAGTATTTGACAAGGACCAAGATGGATTCATATCTGCCCCAGAGGTCAGTTTTTCAACCTTCCATTTATTTCATTTTTTTATATAAAAAAAGAAACTAAGAAATGGTTTGTTATATTTAGGGATTGTTTGGTTCAATAACTAAATCGTAAAGAAATAAAGGTGAAACGAAAAAAAAAAGAAAAATTAAAGACTTGCTTAGTTTGCCTGTTTTCTATTTTTATTTTCAATAAAAGCAGAAAATAAGGTTAAAAAAATGTTTGGTTTGCATGTTTTTCTATTTTTATCAAAAGTTTTTTTGGAAAATGAGCTGAAAATTGAAAATTATAAAAAAGTTGTTTTCAGTATTTTCTTTTAAAAAATTTTGGAAATAGAAAATACAAAATAAAACCATTTCCTGAAAATAGAAAACTCAAAACCAAATTAAGCATATATTTCCAAAAATTGAAAATATGAAAATGAAAATCTTTAGTAAAAAATGAAAATAGGAAACAAAAATAGAAAGCATTTCCTACAATCAAACAGCTCTCTTCCTGATAAGCTAGTTTGTGTATTTTATATATAAAAAAATAAAAATAAAAAAATGACTTTTTTTTTCGTGTTAAAAAAAGACACTCATAAGAAAATAGAAAAGCCAAATGTAAATACTATTTTATTTGGTAATCAGACATAAAGGAAACTTTCATTACATTTTTTTTTTATTCATATCAGCCCCAGAGGTAAAATTTTCAACCTTTCATCTGTTACAATTTTGTTTTTGTGAAAAATGGTTTGTTATGTTTAGGTGTTGTTTGGTTGAATAACAAAAGCCTAAAAAATAAATTATAAGAAAAAGAAAAAATGAAAAACTAACTTCTTGATAAGTTGGTTTGTGTATTTTTTTTTTTCGTATTAAAAAGAGACACTCCTAAGAAAAGAGTAAAAAGCAAATATAAATATAATTTTATATTCACAAACGATTTTTTTTTTTTGGAAATCAGACAAAAAAGAACTTGTATTAAATAAATAAAATAAAGATTTTTGGTTTCATAATAAAAAATAAAACAATATTCATAAAATCTCATAATGTGTGAATAAGCTTATTTTTATATTATTTTATAGATATATAAGAGATATAATTGTGAATAATATACATATATATATATATATATAGTATGTACTTGATTAGAAAGTGGTTGTATTTTTGGGCAGTTGAGAAATGGAATGAAGGAGATGGGAGAGAGGCTGACAGATGAAGAGGTGGAGCAGATGATTAGAGTGGCTGACTTGGATGGAGATGGTCTTCTTAGTTATGATGAATTTCTTAGAATGATGTTGGCTGCTTGAACCACCCTTAAAGCAATTTACAAGTCAATTGGTCAAGTCCACTTAAGAATATCAACTTTTTTAATTTTACACGTTCAACAGTTGTACTAAGTATTATCTTAGTAGATACAGAATTTAGTAACAATTCAATCGGATTCATGATACTTTTTCACTCCAATTTTTAATGTTTTTAAGGTAAGGTTCATAGTAATTGTCACATAGAATAAATTTATAAGGATTAACTTTAATACTATTCATTATAAATCCATTACTATATTCTTAAAAAAATACACATGTTAAAATACACCACGCTCCTACTTATAATTTAATTCAATTATCATTTTTCTTCACACCTTATTTGAAATTCGTCACATAATTGGAATATGAGGTAAACTTCAATGTTGATCCCTTAAATTTAAATTAAATATTGTATAAGTCACTTAAATTAAAAGTGTGACATTTCTATCATTCAAGTTTAATATAAGTTCCGATTTAGCCTCTCAAGTCATTTTATATCCAATTTTTAGTATCCTTTACCTAGAATCTGGTCATGTGTGTACATCGACCAAGAATTATTAGTCTGAACAACTTATTGAGTGTAAATTGCTCATTTCAAAATGATTAAATCTAAGTTATTTAGTAATAGTCTCTCATTTATTACATATTATATTATATCACTCCTAAAAATTGATATGAAAAAAGATATTACAATCTTCTTATTTAAATACTAGACATTCTTGTTAAGTTATAAATCCATACTCGTATCTAAACAAGACATGTCACACCTCGCCCTTAACTTGTCGATCAAGACTTGATAGCTGGGCAGTATTCAATACTCTTGTAACATCCAAAACCAACTTCAAGAAAAAGAACAAGAAAATAAAAAGAAAAGAAAAAGGACAAGAAAAGAAAAAGAAAGAATGAAAGAAGAATAATAATTCTTAAACCACTTTTATTGAGTTTTAAATTTATTTAGAGGGTATTTTGAGGAATTTGGGAACGTAGGAAGTGTTTTGGAAGTTTTGGAAAAAAATGAAGTTTTTGTAAAAACAAAAAAAAAAAAAAGTTACTGTAGCAATGAGGCGGGGGTACTGTAGCAACGAGGCGTGCCGCGGCGCGCTCTGAGGCACGGCACAGAGCGATGCTCGCTGGTTTACCGTGCCGTAGCGCGGCCCAGGCGCTACAGCGCGATGGCCACTGGAATTTGGCCGCTGCAGCGCGCTGGACTGCGCTACAGTGCGCCAAACACGGGTTTTTGCCCATTTTCTTGAAATTTTGGTATTTTTAACCCCTCCAAGGACCCTTAAACTCTCTTAAATTTCTAAACACTATAAAATAAAGATTTGGGAGATATCCTAGGATACCCAAAATTTATCCAAAAATTAATTAGGATTAATTTTGAGGGTAATTTTTAATGAAGGGCAAGATGGTCATTTTACTTGAGGGATAGTTTTAAAGTTTGGGGAAAGCTTTCTAGAGCTCATTTTCATCCAAATAGAGAGAGGAAGAGAGGGAAGGAGAGAAAGAAGAGAAAATGAAGAATAAGGTATGTATTTTGGTCCAATCTCAAACCCCATTTGGTTTTTCTTCAATATTTCTACATGTTTAGCTTCCTCTCCTCGTTTTATAGCTTTTAATCGGTGTAGATTTTGTATTTGGATGTTATTATGTATTGTAGAGAGAGAAATTGGGTTTACCCTCACCCATGAGATATTTTGCTTGAACCATGATTATTTTTGTTCAAGTACCCTTAGATATTGTTTATTTGAGATTATTTATATTGTTATAGTTGGATTAAACTTTGATTGAAGTGATTATGGTTGAAATGTGAGAGAAATGGGTGAGATGATGTTGAAATGGAATAAGGGCATGTTTGGTTAGAGTTGAAATGGGAAAAACGAGATTAAAGGCATGTTTGGATGAAATATAAATGGTAAAGAGGAATTAAAGGCATGTTTGGATGAAACCTAAATGTTAGAGAGAAATTAAAGGCATGTTTGGATGAAACCCAAAGGTTAGAGAGAAATTAAGGGCATGTTTGGATGAAACCCAAAGGTTAGAGAGAAGTTAATGGCATGTTTGGATGAAACCCAAAGGTTAGAAATGGAGGAAAATTTGTATTTGTACGTTGTAGGGTATAGTTATTGTTTTCGTATGGTGTTTTTAGGAATTATCTCTCATGTTGTGTATCCCCCTTGTAGGAGAGGATACCCCAGTTATTTCAAACCTGGACCTGCAGTTTTAAAAGTACCCTTGTAAGCTTATTTTTGCAGGTGAGTGGGAATCTTCCTAATCTTAGTTTATTTCCACAAATTATGATTTACAATGAATATTGCTCATTTTCAAACTCAAATATATGTTGTTACTGAAAACATGGGAAACAATCCAGCTATGTTATGATTTCGAGTATATAATTAATTGCATGGTTTTCATGAGTTTATGTTATTTTGGTGCCTTAGCACCCAGATTATGATGTCGGGCAGCCATCTGGGGCAGGTGGCGGTTCTACGTGTACAACATATATGTATGTTTATTGTCCCTAATGGGAAAGGGACCATGCGCCAAAAACTGTGTTGGCTTGGCCGGGGATTGGCGGCCCCTAGCGCGAGCTACACGGTGTAGTAGCGCTCGACATATTTATGTTTTGCCCAATGAGAGCCCATGTTATGTTTTATGATTTTATTACCCCCAGACACCTTCGGTTGTGCACATCCGACCAGAGTATACATGTGAATATGATTATGTAATATGATTTTTATGATTTTTCTATGATGCCCACGAAGACTCTTATGATTCATGCTTATGCTCTCTTATGTTTTATGACTTGCAAAAATAACAAATTTAGCTTTTGCATTGTTGAAAATTCAATTATTATGCCTCATGATATGAAACTCTTCAAAAATGTTTATATTGTTTAAATTGATACAAAAACTGACTGTTTCCACTGGGATTAGTTTGATTACCATTCATTGGGACGTTGGTCTCATCCACTTATTTTTCCCCCCTGCAGATGTTGAGACATTAAGTTAGAACCTCGGTGTTCGTTTTGCTTATGTTGTGTTTTGCTCACGTACTAGTACCAGGTGGGCCAGGCTGCGAGGATCTTTTTGATTATGTTTATATAGATTGGGATGAGTCATATATATTGGGAAGTTGTCTTATTTTTTTTAGAGAATTTTTAAGTAATATGTGATGTTGAGGTCTTATGAATGAATTACTATTGGTTAAGCATATATGATGATTTTTTAGCATAGCATGATGTTAGATGATTAATAAAATGTATTACAGGATGATTTATGCTTAAGCTATATATTGGATGAGTTATTGCAAGCTATGTTAGTATTGTGAAGTTGATGATGTTTTAAGCAGGTACTCAGACATAGGGCCCTTGAGGCCAACTAGAAAGGGTTACAGTAGCCGGCATGCTGCCGGATTTTACTCGGCAGTGTGTTAGTTATTGCCCGGCTGTCATGCCCCTTGAGTTGTAAATGGTTGGAGTGTGACACTTCTATGACTTGGACCCACAAAAGAATGTCGAACATTGTAACTCCTATCTCATCCGGCTCAAGCTAATCTAAAACAAAACACCACCAATCAGATTTAACATAATCAATTCGATTTAATCAAATTATATAAGAGCTCCTATTCTAAATACAAAACTGACAACTGCCCATCTGTTTCCTATGATAGCATAATGCATATAATTAATAATATGTCTTTAAAATGGATATATGAATGGACATGTTGGATGGAACTTGAGTAAATCCCCTAATTTCCTAATAAGACTTGTATCTATCTCCTCCCAACTTTCCCTTTACTTTTTCTCACGGAAAAGCCATCAAAATAGCTTCTTAATTAAGTTCTTAAGTTGACCAAAGGAAAAGAACTCAACTGAATACTATCTCCCAAACATAGTTGCATATAGCTCCAAAGCTCAACTAAACGAAGGTAAAGCTATCCCTTTGTAGGTTCAGCCCTCTTTCCTTAAAATTATTTATTTAAATTATAGAGTTTCCTCTAGTTAACAACTAGATCTAATAACCTCAAACTTGTAGGAAGATAAATCTAAATTCCACATAAACATAACTTCTTAAAACAATACCAAAATTCATTCAAGACAATCTATTTTTCCTAAACTAAGCTCACGGCCCTCTTTCTTCCAAAAAGCCCAACTTTTAAACATGAAAAACCTCCCCCAAACTAGATGATAAACTACAAGAAAAGAATCCTAAACATGCTTAAAAATTGATAGAATAAAAGACTTAGAAAACTTATCGGATCTTCGCCAAAATCAAGCTTAGCTTCTGTTTTCTTATTTCCCTTCTTTCTTCCTCCTCTTTCCTTCCTTTCTCTCCTTTGATGCACTACCAAAACAAGCTATTTGAGGCTTTATACAGGCTTAATATGTTATATCATATTACTCCCAAAAATTAATGTGGAACAAAATATTACAATGTATCATATATAATATTTAGTGAGGGTAATTTTGTTATTAGAAAAGGTGCCAAAGATGAAAGATTATGTTGACCAAAACTACCAAAAACAAAGTAGTTGGAATATAATTTTTATTTTCTACATCGGTACAATACTTCTATCTTAACAAAAAATTGACAGAACTATGTTGGAATGGGGTGCATGTCACAATAGAGTTGCTATTGCTTCTACCCAAATGTCACTAAAACAGAGTAATATGACTCTTGCAGTGGCTGTGATTGTCGGAACAGAGGCAAATAGATTGCTGCTTGGAGCATGGCAATCTTTGGCCCTTGTAGTAGAGGTCGAGCCTAGAAAATAAAGGCTATTCACGTGGTGCGCTATTTTTTTCCCTTCTTCTATCCATTTTTTTAATAATAAATTTGTCCCTCTTAACCTTTATATGTGAGGCTCGAGTGACTAAAAAATGACTTGAAAAATTATAATAAAATTTATATTAAATTTAAGAAATAAAAAAATTATATATTTAATTCAAATAACTAATATTATGCTTAATTTAAAATCATGAAACCAATAGTAAAATTCATAGTTGTAGTGTCAAAAGCAACAACTTCCTTTCCATAGCAAGATAAAAAGTAAGAAGTTGCAATTTCCTACTTTGCGTTAAGTCATTCCTACCAAGCTAATATTGTGGGACCCAATGCTTGCCTGGATCCACCGTGGTCTCCTCTAAACATTTGTTTTTTAAAAAGTTAAAAATCACTTTAATGAGAAATTAAATTTTTTTTGTCAAAAAGTTCTTTTGTAATTTAAAATTTAAAATTTGAGAAATTCTTTAAAGTGCTTTTATAATTGTCTATTAATAAAAGTACATTTTCACAAAATTAAAACTAATTCTTATTCTTGAATATAAGTAATCACAACGTTTATATATTATACACTAAATATATTTATATAGACTAATAAAACTTCAATTTATATTAATAAAAATTACTTTTAAAAAAATTATAAAAAATATAAATATAAAAGATAATAAAAATAAAAATTTTATCATCAAATAATACAAATAAATTATATATATATTATATGTACAAATTATATATTTTAATTTAATTTATCTAATTTATTTAATAATTAAAACCAAAATCAAATTATATAAAAAAAAATGTCCTTACAAACACCTCCTCCTAACAATTTCCTTCTTCACCTCAAGGCTTTCCTGCCAAGTTTTCCCCACGACGACTTGAGTCCACCATGGCCCATTTAAACTTCTGTTTCGCATGCGACAGAATATGGAGATATCTTGTATTAAATAATTGTACATAAGAAATTAATTTTTATCCGAAAAGTGCTTTTGTAATTTATAATTTGAGAAATTCTTAAAACTCACATATACCCTGTTTGGCAAACATGTCTAAAAACTTAGATTTTTATGCATTTTATTCAAAATTTTCATAAATTTAACTGGGTTGTTCTAATATATTAAAAGTTTAGAACATAAATTAATTAAAAAATTTCAGGATTCAACTTTCTATAATTAAAAAAAAAAATTCAACACCAAATTGCAGCAAGCATCAAGTAACTTAGCCATGAATTGCTAGTGAAAGAACCAAGGAGGCTTCCATGAAGTTTCCAAAAGTCCAAAAGTCCGCAAGGAATGAAGTGTCATGAACATGAATCTAATGCTTTACTATCCGAAGCAATCCAAAATAAATCTTAAATTTTAATTTGCAAAGTTGTGGAACACGTTGGTTATAATTTATAAATCAATATATATATATATATATTTTACTAGAAAATAATTAATAAATAAAATTTATATTGAAAAATTAAATTTTTTGTATTTAATGTTTAAAAATTGCAAAGATAATAACTTTTATTCTCCTTTTAATTTTTTTTAATATATAGATACATATGATTTGTAAGAAATCTCAAGATATTATTACAAAATAATAAATAAATAAAAATTTGTACTAAAAAATTAAAATTTTTATATTAACTATGTAAAAATTGCAAATAAAATAATTTTTATTTTCTTTTAATTTTTCCACATTCCAAACAGGGGCCAAAAGTTTCTAATTTTGGAATCGACCATATAAAATCCTTGCTTAGGAGTTAGGCAAGGATGGGTTTATATTTTCAAAAAATATTATTTTTTTAATTGAATTAACTGAGATTTCTTTACCTATATATATGTAGTAATAGAAAACCAAATTAACAAGGGTCGCTAGTTAGACATTCACTGCCTCAACAGACTTCATTCCAATCGTTGCAAAATGTCAAACAAACCCTGTCTTCGTTCCTTCCACTCCCGGGGGAGATCTGGGTCTGATGCTGGGTCTGATGCTGTTGCCGCCGACGTCCCCGACCCTAGCGGTGAAAAGCCGCGAAAGAGGTGGCGCTTTGCCTATTCCGTCATCTCTTCCATCCACGCCATGCGTTGTCTTGCTAAAGAAGCTAAAATTGTTGTTAAAGGAGGACACAGCGCCCTCGACATCGACCCGGAGCCTGGCTACCAAAGTCTAGTTAATCAGCACCATCAACTTATCGACGAGGACAAAGAAATCCTCAAAGTGTTGGTGAAGGAGAAAAATCTCGGTCTTCTTAGTCGGCTTGGCGGAGTGGAAGGCATAGTTGACAAACTACAAAGCAATGCTGACAGAGGAATCAGAGCGGAGAACCAAGAAGTGAGCGCGCGGAAAGAACTGTATGGTTCTAACACTTACAACAAGCCACCCGCTAAGGGCTTCGTGCATTTCTTGTGGACAGCTTTAAAAGATGCTACTATTATAGTTCTGATCGTCTGTGCTGTTCTTTCTCTTGGTTTTGGCATTAAAGAAGACGGCATCAAGGAGGGCTGGTACAACGGTGCGAGTATTTTGGTTGCGGTCTTTTTGGTCGTGGTGATATCTGCGGTGACCAACTTCAGGCAATCCAAACAATTCGAGGAGTTGTCCAAAATCAGCAGCAACATCCAAGTTGAAGTCGTGAGAGATGGTAGGCCGCATAATATCTCTATATTCGACATCGTAGTCGGAGATGTTGTGATCTTGAAGATAGGAGGCCAGATTCCGGCGGATGGCTTGTTCTTGAAAGGCTATTCCTTACAAGTTGATGAGTCTAGCATGACAGGGGAGAGCGAATATGTTGACGTGGATAAGACCACCAATCCATTCTTACTTTCCGGCGCCAAGGTGGCCAACGGGTACGCGAGAATGGTTGTCACGGCCGTGGGGATGGACACCGCGTGGGGTGAGATGATGAGCGCCATAAACCTGGACTTGAAGGAGGAAACTCCTTTGCAAACTCGGCTAAACCATTTAACTTCTTCCATAGGAAAGATTGGCTTGGCAGTTGCTTTCTTTGTTCTTGTGGCCATGCTGACGCGCTACTTCACTGGTAGCACAAAAGATGAGAATGGGCGTCGCGAGTTCGTTGCTGGGCAGACAAAGTTGGGTGATGTCATGAATTCCATGGTACATATTGTTGCTGCTGCAGTCACAATTATTGTTGTGGCAATTCCAGAAGGTTTGCCGCTGGCCGTCACCCTCACTTTGGCTTACTCTATGAAAAGAATGATGAGAGATCAAGCTCTGGTTCGAAAACTTTCAGCTTGCGAAACGATGGGCTCTGCTACTGTCATCTGTACGGACAAAACAGGTACACTTACTCTCAACCTAATGACAGTGACAACATTCTGGCTTGGCAAAGATAGAATTCAGAGTAAGGCTTCTGAAGTAATTGCTCCCAATATTCTTGAATTACTTTATCAAGGAGTGGCTAAGAACACCGCCGGTAGTGTTTACAAAGACACTCCCGCATCCGAGACCAAGTTTACAGGAAGTCCAACTGAGAAAGCAATTCTCTTGTGGGCTGTTCAAGAACTAGGTATGGAAATAGAAAAAATGGAGCAGGAATATGAAATTCTCCATGTTGAGACCTTCAATTCAGTGAAAAAACGCAGTGGAGTTTTGATAAAAGATGTGAAGGACGACACATTGCATGTCCACTGGAAAGGAGCTGCTGAGATTATTCTAGCGATGTGTACGAGTTACTATGACAAGTCTGGAATGATCAAAGTAATAGATGATGGTACCCGAGAGGAAATCAAGAAAATAATAGAAGGGATGGCCGCAAAAGCCCTCAGGTGTATCGCATTTACTCATAAGCAAATAACAAAGCCAGCAGGGTCTGAACAAATCAACGTAACATTAGATGAAGATGACTTGACCTTTTTAGGCATAGTGGGTCTAAAGGACCCTTGTCGTCCAGAGGTGAAACAAGCGGTAGCTCTTTGCAAAAAGGCTGGAGTACATGTCAAAATGATTACTGGAGATAATATTTTCACTGCAAAAGCTATAGCTGCGGAGTGTGGGATACTAGAAGCAAATCATAGTAATGCAAACAGGCGTGAGGCCATAGAAGGTGTGGAATTTCGAAATTATAGCCAGGAGGAAAGGCTAAGGCGTGTGAATGAAATTCTGGTAATGGCAAGATCATCCCCTATTGACAAACTTGAAATGGTGAAGTGCTTGAAACAAAAAGGCGACGTGGTTGCCGTCACTGGTGATGGCACAAATGATGCACCGGCTCTGAAAGAAGCAGATGTGGGACTTTCCATGGGAATTCAGGGCACAGAAGTGGCAAAAGAGAGCTCAGACATTGTCATCTTGGATGATAACTTCAACACAGTGGTGACTGTTTTGAAGTGGGGAAGGTGTGTGTACAACAGCATCCAAAAATTTGTACAGTTCCAGCTAACTGTCAATGTGGCTGCCCTTGTTATCAACTTGATTGCAGCATGCACTGCTGGCGAAGTCCCTTTAACAGCAATTCAATTGATGTGGATAAACCTAATAATGGATTCTTTAGGAGCTCTAGCTCTGGCCACAGAGCGGCCAACAGATGAACTGATGGTTAAACCTCCCGTCGGTCGCAGCACAGAGCCATTGATAACCAATGTTATGTGGAGGAACCTCACTTTTCAAGCATTTTTTCAAGTCATTATCCTTTTGATACTTAACTTCAAGGGAAAATCTCTCTTCCATGTGAATACAGGGGTTAAGAACACCCTCATATTTAACACTTTCGTCTTGTGCCAAATTTTTAATGAATTCAACGCAAGGAGATTGGAAGATAAGAATGTGTTTAAAGGGATACTGGGCAATCGAATGTTCCTATGGATCGTGGTGACAACTTTGATTCTTCAAGTGGCCATGGTTGAGTTCTTGAGCAAGTTTGCAAACACAGAGAGGTTGAATTTGTGGCAGTGGGGTGTAAGCATAATAATAGCAGCCGTATCTTGGCCACTGGCTTGGATAGTCAAGAGCATACCAGTTCCCGAACAACCATACAAGACCTATCTCTATCGCAGGTGCAAATGGTTCAAAACCCCTTCCTAGAGTGCTTGTTGATGGCAGGTCTGCTATACATGGATTCAGATCAGTACTAAATATCTTTGCTGGAATTACTCAATGTGAATTTCTTCCAATTATTTCAACCTTCGTTTATTATTGCTAGGTGGTGATGGTGGTACATCTAAGCTACTAGTAATTTGGTTCCCACCAGTCTTGGGTGTTTTTCAGATGCCGTTAGTTTATATATATGTAATTAACACATAAGCATGTAATCAATATTGGGTTTTCCTCTTTTATAATGTAAAAAAATCGATACTATGTTGTATTTTGTATTTAAAATGAAGAACTTTCTCTTCTTCTGAGGCAAAAAGGAAAGGAATTTATACCAGAAAACAGCTATTTTACAAGTAATTTTTGGACTTAAGTTTTGATAAAATCCAAGAGAGAAGAAGAAGAAGAAGAAGAAGAAGAAGAAGAAGAATTTTTTATTTTATTTTCTTGATATATAGTAGATGTAAAAATTAGTATGGCAATCAAAGTTAGCCTGGTTAGCCAGTTACAAAACGGGAGTTGCCCCTTCGGCCCATCTCACAAATCCATGGACTCATAACTGGTAGTCTCTGTTTCGGTTGGCTTAGTCTTTGTCTCGGTTTGTTTGTTGGTTGACCCAACAAGATCACAAGCCCCCACTGATCCTCAATTTTCGCTGGACTATTTATTGTCTATTATCTGGATTTATTTTTTGTTTCGGAATATTATGTTAGTAAGAAGATAGGGATATATATTTTGAAGAGATAATTTTACCTTTATATTTAGATTATTATAATAGAGATTAGGTTGAATAAATAATTATTAAAAAGTATTTTTATTCTTTCAGCAACTATGTTTGGGTTTGGGAAGATTTCCTCCCGGTTGTTGTGCCAATTGTGTTGAGTTTTCACAATTTGACATCGATTGCTATTTTTTGTTTCATTCATTTTTAACTCTCTATCATCTTACTCTAACAAAAATATAATAATTTTGTTTTATTTCTTCGTAAAGTACAAAATAAATTAAAATTTTCGGATTTAGAACGTTCCCGAAATCCTTTTTGGTCTGTATGAATTTTTTAGTTATTTTTTTATAATTTAATTTGATAAAAAAATCAATTCTCTTTACATGAGTCATTTAATTAGATTTATAAAATATTAATTAAAAAAAAACTCAAAACTTTTAGTCCAAGAAAAAATACAGGCACACATATTTAACTGTTTGACTCAAAAATGAGATTTGAGAAGAGGTTTCATGAAAAACTTGTTTTTTTATTTTTTATTTTTTTGACTTATTCATGTGTACATCTAAAATTTTTGATTAAATTTAAAATTGTACTTAAATTTGAAATTAGAAAAATTAAAAATACCAAACAACAAAAGTCTAAAAGCCCAAACTCTAGACATTTGAAGTTAAAAGAGTAGTTTTTTTTTATAATTTTAAAGGTACGTGTTTCTATTTTTAAAACTAAAATTTTAAAAATATTATTTTTTAAAACTAATTCAGAAGTATATACTCTAAAAATTGAAATATTTACTCATGAAACAGAACACAAACGTTTTTTAAGTAAGTTGTTTTATTTATATTTAAAAAAGTCTTTTATATACAATATATTTTGGTGTATATTGTATAATATATGCATTATTTATCTTTTAATTTCATTTATTCAATTCTTATATAAATTCTTTAATTTATTCTCTACTTTATTTTAACATCTAACATTCTGATTTTTTCACATGAATCCTTACCTAAAAAATATTGTATAAAAGAACGCACTTTTAGAAATATACCTTCAAAGTATATGGTAAAATAACAGTGTTTCAATTACTTTTAAAATATTAGAAGCTATTCTTTTATAGTTTTAGAAGCACATATTTTTATTTTTTAAACCAAATTGTCAGAATAATTAATTATTCAAACTATAGTTTTGGTACACATATTTTAAAAAGTGAAGTATTCCCGTCTAAGACTAAGCAAAGTTTCAAAATTATACCCAATCTCAAAAATACTTGTTTTATTTTTATTAAAAATAATTTTTTTCTCTCACTCTTATATATAAAAGCAACTATATATATATGTATATTAATCATTTATATATTAATTTTATTATTTTATTTATTACATTAGTTTCTTAATTTATTATTTTTCGTATTAGTTTCGAACATTCTAATTCTTTTACATAAATTATTCTTTTTAAATAATATATAAAAAAAATAAAATTTTAAAAACATATTTAAAAAATATATATAATACATATTAAAAATAATATTTTAATTATTTTTAAAATATTTTAAATATATATTTAAAATAATAAAAAATAATTGTTTGTATTTTAAAAACATGTATCAATTTAAAAAATACACCGCACTAAAAAACCAATGTTTTTTTAAAATTCAAAACAAAAAATCTGGTTCAGCCGTCGCGAGTGGGAACTGAAACGAAGCCATCGAAAAGTGGAATTTTGCTTCGATTGCCCTTTATTGACACGCGGTTGTTTGGTGTGTGGAACCCACCCGATTTATTCATTGCCATTAATTTACATACGAAAGCCATTTCCAAGATCACCGCCACCAAAACGAGTGAAGATTGGAGGGCCCTTCACTTCACCTCCCTGAAAGTGTTTCAAACGTGTCCTCTTTCTCCTCCTAGACTTCAGGGATTCGACTTCTGAACCCCTTGGGCTGTTTTTCAATATTAAATATGATTTTAAAAAAAAATCGTGTCAATTTTTTTATAAATTAAAAGAAATTATTTTTTGATTTTTAATAATCTCAGATTTTCCATTAATCTTCTCTTTTACTATATTTGTGGAATTCAAAAAAATTTTAAAAATTTAAAGCTCAAAATTCCTAAACTTTTGGCTAACCAAACACCCACGTTTTGTTTGGTTGGAGGCTGCTGGATTCCATTTATCATTTTTTATTTTAGAATTTAAGAAATTAGGATATTATAATTTTTGAATTATTTTGTAATTTGATATAACATTTTTTGGGATAAATTATACTTCATTTATTATTTATTTTTTTGATCGGAGAAGTTTAATTTTAATATTGAAATAAGTAAATATTAGAGGGCGGAAGGTCGTGGTCTCTGTTATGATCCCTATTCCCTACTAATTAAAATATTGTACCACGAGCCCTTCGATTTCATTCATATTCTTCATTTTACATCATTTTTAACCTTTTTTAAAATTAAAATTCTAAATAAATTTCATGGACCGGATAGCGAGTGAATTTAAATCCATTTAATACGTTCGTTTCAAGTTTTGTCGGGATGGATTCGTTGGGGCATTCGTCACGTGATTAAGCTCTGTTCAATCCCTGTGCCATTGTCTAGACATGCATTTGTCCCTGTCAGCTGCGCAATGCGCAAATTACCGCAGTGAATCTGACGCTGACCGCTGTTTTAGTTGGGTAGCGTAGTTAAATAATTGTTACCGTGGCATAATTATTTAACGCGATAATTACAATAGTAATCAAACGGATGTTATGATTTTATACCTAATAATGAGTACTGATGTTAAGTTTTGTACGTACTTGAGTAGACTCAAACATCAACTAAATTGCTTGGTGCTCTCTTGCTTCCTATCTATGAGAACCACTTGTCACCCACAATTTTGGGTTTTTTCTTTCTTATAAAAAATTAAGAATTAATTGTTAATTGTAGATAAATTTTGTAAATAATTTATTAATTGAGAAGTTTTAAATTTTTTATATCCTTTTATGGTAATTAACTCATTCTTGTAATTTTGTAATTAACAAACGTGTTATATTATTTATAAATAAAAATCATTTTTTTTGCTTCTGAAACTTACAATTTAATCCGTTTACTAATTATTCAATTTGGGAAAGGATATGTATCTTTTGGAATTTATATTTAATCCTCATCCGACAAGCCAGCTTTTATGCACAGCTTTTAATGCGAATTGTCGCACGTTATGCCAGGCTGGGCGTCAACTTTGACCCGCGGTCCCAATAATTTTATTTTTGGTGTCTATCGTCAAGCGTTGCACTTGCATTGCACTTGCCCGGTTCAGGTGACCTTCGTCGGGTCGTAGTCAAAATAGGAGGCCGGCTTTTTTATATTCTGCAATTTTATTTACCAACCTACCATTCTTAAATCCAAAAATATTTATCTTTTTTTTTTTTTTGTTTTATAAGCCCTATTTTTGTTGCTAAGAGTAAAAGTTTTATAGTTTTTTTGAGTCCAAGTTTAGGAATTTTTTTAATGTTATGTATAGATTTTTTTTTATTTTAAAAAGATTTAGCCGACACCACATAACCATTACCCCAAGAGGATTAAACTTATTTTTCACAAATTTAAAAAATATTTTTAAAATTTTTAAGAATTATCAAAAAAATCAAATTTCTCATCATGTGATATTATGTGTTACATTAATTTGTGAGAATTATATGATATAATGTATAAAAAATTAGAAATTACTACTAAACAATGTAGATATAAATATTTTGTATGTCACACCTCAACTGCAACTTTGACTTGTTGATTGAGGAGTGATAGCGAGGTAGTGCCCAACAACCTTTTGTAACTGGATCCACATAAGACTATCAAACAATTTAACCACTGTCTTATTTGACTCGAGTTGGTCTAAAACAAAATAAAAAAACATCAACCAAGTCAAACATAAACTTAACAAATATAGTAGATTACAAAAAAAAACCCCTATTCTAAAAACAAACCAACAACAAGCCCAATCTCTCTCTAATATGCTCGAGACACTTTGATACAGATAATGAGACACTGCGACTCACTGGTTAACATGTTTTGCATTTGCATGATAAAAATAGAATGAGACCAGTGTCCAGTGAATAGTATCTGATCTAAATTTAGTGGAATTAGATAAATTTTCATACTATATATAAATTTTAATCGATCTATATATAACATTTGCTGTGTTTGTATAAAAACTCTTAAACTAGATTGAACCAAGCTAATTACCCTTGAACCGACTTTAGTCCCTTTTGAACCAGCCTAAATTGGCCTTAATTCCCTTTGAACCACCCCAAACCAACTGTAAAACCCATTAAACTAGCTTGACCGGGCCATATTCCTTTGAACCGACCCCAACACCATTGAACTGCCCTAAACTAGCCCTAAAGCCCACTAAACTAGCCTGAATCGACCTCAAAACTTATTAAACCAACCTAAACTGGGCCCAAAACCCATTGAATTAGCCTAAATCGACCCCAAAACTCATTGAATCAGTCTGAACCGGCTTTAAAACCCATTGAACCAACCTAAATCAGCCATAAAACCCACTGAACTAGCCTGAACCAATCCGCAAATCCACTGAACCAACTTGAACCAACCTAAAGGTGCCTTGAACTAGACCAAATTGGGCTAATACTCTATTGAACTAGACTAAACCGCCCATACATGAAATTGAATTGGGTTGAACCAACCTAACTCAGTTTGCTTAGGCTAAACCAGCTCGACTAAACCAGCACATACCAAATAGCATGTGGGTTTGTCTTCCTTACCTGGAAACCTAGGTACAAGACTCGATTCTCTACAATTCTCAACCGATAACCTTGAAAAAGAAAAATAGGAAAATTAAAACTCACGTTGTTCTTTTAGCTTCAATTGATGGTTGAAAATCGAATAACAAGGATCGACAAGATAGATTGAATGATCAATTACTAAAATAATCAACAAAAACAGTGACTTTTGCCTTCAAATCAAATTTAGCCCTCACAGACGAACCCAAACATCAAAATGCAAAAATTCTTTAAAATTTGGATAGAAAATAAGAAATTGATTGAGGGCTTTGGTTCATAATGGATCAGTGTCTATTTATAAGCTGATTAAGTTGGTTATTGGATCACATCAAGCTTGAATTTTCAAGAAAAGCTTAAGTCGGCTTTTCATATTGAAATCTAAATCAAAACAATTGTATTGTCGTTGAATTGGCATTAAACCGGTTGGTTTAAGTGTTTATCTAATTTATTTTGCCTTCAACTGGAAGTGAACTAGTTGAAATCCCTTTGAATTGGTGGGTTTTTTATATTTACTCCTTATTTATTTATTTATTTCCTAATACTGATCCAAAATTCGGATAAGCTGCTGTAACCCAACTTGGTAGCTAACTCGACCTACGTCTAGTACACCTTGGCCCAAACCAATCAAGGCCAAACTCATTAGGCCACAGTCCAACCCAAAGCACCAAACCTAGTTCAACGATTCAGTCCAAGAGGACAGATTGAAAATCTAAATTGGGTCTATCTTCTTGACTTGACTCCCTATAGAAACCCGAGAGCAAAGATTGAGTTAATTACCTAGAATTTCTTTGGTTTTTTTAAAATTAACTAGTATGATTGTAATCGAGGTAATCAAACGATGCCTAGAGATCAAGTTCTGCGAAAGGACTTGCAGCAAATCAAGCTGATTTGGTGGTTTGGTAGTCGACCGAGGCAACGGACAACAACTAGTTTGTTTTTGAAAAATTCTTCACCATCCAGCAAAATTTCGTGAAATTGAATGAGGTGTTTCGTTCTACGGGCTTGTATTAGTGTGATTGAGCACTTAAATTGAAATTGAATTGCGTGGATCTTGCTAATTGATTTTAATGGGATTTGGGGATGAAATCTAGATCTAGATTTGGGATATTTTTGCTTTTAAGTCCTTGTTCTTCTAATTTCATTCAATTTGGTTTCCAAAGTTCTGATTTCATTTAATTTTGCCTTATACCTTCTGATTATTTCTATTCAGACCCTACTAAGTTTTAATTTCCTTTATTGGCCCCTTTAAGTTTATAATTTCTTAATTACCCCAAATTTTTGGGGTATTACGCATTCTTCTTTAATTTTTTTCAATTAAGCCCTTTCAATCACTAATATGAATGTACCAACCCAAGAATTACCAACTTAGCAACTTATTGAGCTTTAACTGCTGACCCAAAATACTTAAGTCAAGTTATTCCGTAGTAGTATCTAATCTTTTACATATCATGTCTATCATTTTTAGAAATCGATGTAGGATAAGATATCACAATCTCCTCTACTTAAACATTTGATATATTCGTCAAATCAAAAATTTGTATTTGAATCCAAATAAAATAGGTTTGAAGGTCATTTTGCTCTGATACAATTAGTAATGATTCGAGAACTACTGACCTAGGAACTTTTTGAGTCTGAATCACTAATTTAAAATGCTTAAGTTCGAGTTATTTAATAGTAGTTTCTAATCATTTGTATATCATATATATTATTATCAGAAATAAACGTGAGAATGGGATGTCACATTGAATCTAATTCTTTTAATTTTGTCAAGTAAGCCCCTCAAAAATTTTAGTTAACCCTTAATTCTTCTATTTCTTTCAATTAAGTCTCTAGAAATGTTAATTCAACCCTAATTGTTCTAATTTATTCGATAAGTCACTAATTCCCTTAATTAACCCCTAACTAATCCAAAATTACCAAATTGTCTTATTATTTTATTTATTTATATTATTATTATTGGCTTGGGATGTTATATTGGGTCAGTGGTTTAAACTCAACAAGTTATCAGATTTAATAACTCTTAGGTAGTTAGAAATGATATCGGAGTAAAACGATATTTAAACTTATATTGTTTAGAAATGAATGTAGATTTGTGATTTGACGAAAACGTTAAATATTTAAATGTAAGGATTGTGATAACCCGTCTTATATTAATTTCTGAAAAAGTGATATGATGTAATATATTAAAGGTTAAAAATTATTACTAAATAATTTAAATTTAAATAGTTTAGAATAATGATTTGGGTTCAATAAATTGTTAAGTTTAATAATTTTCAAATCTTACAAATTATTTTTAAAATTAATATAAAATAATTCCTAAAAATATTACTTTTAAAAAAGTATATTTGAAAAAAAATATTACCTAACACACTCTCAACCTTGTGTACAGTTTTGATAATATCAATATTTTTAAGCAGCTAATTATACATATTGTTGCCATTGCAACTACCCCGTACAAATTTCCTTAAATCTCTGATTGGTAATTAGCTTTCAAACCACAAGATTATGTTAATGAATAACCTTCGTTTATAATTATCACTAAATCAACAAAAAGTCTTGATTCATTAATCTATCCGCACCAAACCCCTGACTAAGGATTGTTTGGTGTTTCAAGAATTCGGCGCCAGACTTATTTTGTAATTTTTTATACTAAAAATTTATAAATAATCTAAAATTTTAAAATTAAAGTTTTGTCAGAAGTCTCCATTTTCAATTTAGAGAAAAGTTGGGTTTGACAAAAAAATAAATGTATATAAAGTAAATTTTATTATAAGATTGGTAACAAATAAATGTGTAATTTAATAATTTTTTTTAACTTGTGCATTTTTATTTCATATATATACACATATTTATATACGGGGAAGGATCAATTAACATTTAGTGTAAGTGTAAAATACTTACACCACATCTTACATCGATAATTTGGTCAAAATCGACGAATGACATTCATTAAAATTAAATTAATTATTAGAAATTGTTAAAAATTAATGTTAAATTAATTATTAAAAGGTATTGGAAATTAAAGTTAAATTAATTATTAAAAATTAATGTTAAATTAATTATTAGAAGTTGTTGGAAATTAATATCATTCGTTGATTTTGACAAAATCAACGGTATAAGATGTGGTATAAGTACATTCACTTACATTAGATGTTAATTAATCATTCATCTTTATATATATATATATTATTTTTAATTATGAAAAAAAGGATAATTCCATCCTCCATAGCGTGCTAAAACCTTTTTAACTTAACTCAAAATCTCACTTTATTTGATTTGAAGTTTAATTCGTGTAACTGACTTGAAAATATTTATACAAAATACAAAATAGAATTGAACTCTAAAATTATTTATTTTAATATTATTTGTAGTAACTTTAAAATTATTGACCTCAAAAATCTGTTGAGTTTAAATTATTGAATCAAAATATTTAAATATAAATTATAAAGTTTTATACACAATATGATTTTACATTTATAAATTAATATGAGATAGAATATTACAATTCAAGTTAGATTAAGTCCAAATTTAACCAAATCCAAAGTATCTGGAAATAATATTTAAGCTTAATTAACCTCAACACAAAGTTGAACTTTACTTTATTTCAATGGATTATAAAAAATCTCTTGCAAAAGTCTTGTAATTTAGAAAATTGTAAGTTGTTTTTTTTTTCAACATCTCTAAATGTAAAAACTAATTAACAATTTTGGAAATGCAAACTTAAACTTTATTTTCAAACAAGCAACGGATTATAGAAATCTTTTGCAAAGTCTTGTACTTTAAAAAAAAATTGTAAGTTGTTTGTTTAACTAATTAACAAATTTGAAGAGTTAATTATTGAAATATTTTTTAAAAAAAGAAAAAAAAATCGCCGCCGCACAAATCAACCACGCCCTTAAAATACTTCCACAAATCAACCACGGCAAATTATGTGACGTCGATGGTGACGGCGGGCATAAGCCAAAAAGCGAAAATCATACGGAAAATTATTTTAAGCGGTTCTCTTTTCTTCTGAAATGTCTCCGAAAGCAGCTTTTCCAAAAAGACAAAACTTTTTAACAGAATTTGTGGTTTTCGGGGATATAAAGTTAATTTTTTGCTTATTCATTTTAAAATTTTAAATTGTATGATAAATAGTCAATTTTTACTAGAAAATTCTTAAAACATTAAGAAAAATGAAAAAAATTATTTTTTACAACTCAAACATTCTAAAAAAAATAATTTTATTATTAAAAAAATAAAATTCAAAAAAATATAGGCCAAACAACCCCTTGTTTGCCGGACCACTCACCCAGGTCAGGACGAACCTCAAAATCAAATACATAATTTCAAACCAGGGTGGAATAGATACAATCGAGTTACGCGGTTTTGTTTTTCTACGAGGTGTACTGGTTTCTCGGGTCTATCTTATTTTAAATTAATTCTAACAGTATTTTATTAATAATGGTAGGTACATTTTTGTCACTTGCTCTCGTTACGTCAAATCAACGTCTCCAAATTTGTTTATTTATTCAAAATTAGATATACCAAATGCAAAGGGTTGTTTAGAACAGAAAATTTCATGAGCCCATTAAATGTTTAATTTTGATAAAAAGTTGGACCCATCTTTAAATTTCCAGAGAGTCTTTTGTTTTAAATGCCAGAAAATATTAGATTTTAATTTTCTGACGTATGATAGATTTTAATATTTTGACAGGACAAAGTAAAAAAAAATTGCCATTTCACCCCAAATAAATCTGCTTTACTTACTTTTTTAAGATTCAAAATGTCATGATTTTTATAAAATATAACAATTTGAAATAAATTAATTATGTGTTTTCCCCCAAAATAAAGCTACCTCTAGCAACCACACAGTTATGATAATTCTTAATTTTTTAGATTAAATAATGTCATAATTATTATATAACAAAAATTTTTGAAATAATATAAAATATGGTGCTTTTCCCCTAAATAAAGCTACTTTTAGCAACCAAAGATAAAAAAATAAGATTAAAAAATGTCATAATTATTGCATAATATAAAAATTTGAATTTATATTAATGAATGGCAATTTTTTTTTTTAAAAAAGCCACTTTAAGACATATAAGAAAGATGGTGTATTCAACAAATCAAATAAAATCTTTAAATCCATTAAATTATACTTTTTTTTGGTTCGATTTGTAAATAAATACAATTTTGTTTAATGTTCGATGTCTAAATAAATTATATAAATTAAATTAAGTTATATAATTTATACATATACAAAATTAAAATTTAATCTTTATATACAATTTATCTTTATTGTTCAATTTCATACTTCTTTTTATTTTGTTTTCTTATATCTTTATACTTTTTTTGATAATTGATTATTTTTTTTAAAAAGATTTTTATTAGATGATTTAAGTTATCTTGTATAAATATATTTATTATATAATATATAATAACTGTGAATAGTTGGTAAATAATGAATTTATTAAATTAAATAGATTGTAAAAAATTTTTAAATGTCTCATTTTTTAGGATAATTCTATTAATTTTTTTAAAAATAAAGAATTTAATTTATTCTATTTTTATAAATTATAAATTATAATTTAAAATTAAACTAAATTATAAATTATAATCTGATTTAATTTTTTAAAATTATAAAATTTAATTTAAATATAAATATTAAATATAACTAAATTAAACGATGAATACCCTTGAAAGATAACGTCATTAATTGAAATTATTAACAAGAACTCCAATTCCGATTTTTTTTTGCGGTCACAATATTTTACTTGAAGCCAGTTATGCACAAGACAAGACAAGACAATAAATGGCGACAGACAAGGACCGGTTATCGTGAGATTGCAGAGATCTTACTTGCAGGTAATCAAGTTGTAGACATCCAAATTCATTCCACCCGTACTTGACGTCATAGTTAGGGCCGCCTTTACACGGCTCAACGGCATTAAAAAAAAGGCGGTTAGCTTTTATCAACCTTTTTTTTTGTTAAAAAATATTTTTGATGATCGGAGCGGAATCGTGGCATTAAAATATTTTAAGTTGAAGCAGACTTTCCTGTTTCATTTCGAAAAATTTCTTACGTCAGATCAATGGGGCTTTGGATTGCTCTGAATAGATGGCAATGAATGCATGTTTTAATGAATTCATTCTTCCGCATTTCATAATTAAGCCAACTGCTGCTGTTGTCACGTTCCAAAAGGCGAATGGCTTACGGCTCTCCCAAAATCTCGCGTCATCGCCAAAACAATATTCGTTTCGCGCTTCTATTCGTGATTAAATTCCTTCATCATTTAGCTTTCTGGGTCACTTTCTCGCCTCAGCCAGCCATCAAATTTCTCGCAGCTTATTTAGCTGGCGTGAGCAGTGATGCTATGCGCCAAGGTGTGGGCATGCAAATAAATACCCTCTGGGTATTCACTAATTTGCTTGGATGTGAGACAATATTCCTGTCGATTTCGGAGCTCCGCCTCTCTCCCCCAGGAATCTAAGCTCGTGGTTCTTGATTTTGTAGTCAGGTACCCACTGTCATTTTTGTTTTTGTTCTTTTTCTTATTTTTTAAGATTAAGATTAATTATTACATGGGTTTTTCGAGTTCTTCTTTCTTGACCACGTGAGGAGAGAAGCAAATGCGTCGCATATGCGCTTTCTGACATGCACGTCTAACGCTATTACTCACTTGCTGCTCTGTTTGATATGTGTTGTGTATTGTGTTTGATGAAGAAGAAGGAAACTCAGTTGGAGTTGTAGGCGAAAGGGAAGCTTTGGGGGTGAATTCCGGTTGGGTTCTTGATTTCGGGGAGAAATCAAAATGGCGGAGGAGTATAAACAGGCCCTTCTGAACAACGATTTCCATGAAAACTGCCCGGGTGTAAGGTTGAACGGCAAAAACAGTTTCAACGAGGTATCCCCATCAAGCAACTGGTCTCTATATGGATTGTGGTCCTCTGCACAGGTATAATTATAATTATTATGCAATTTGCATCTTACTTGTACTTCTACTCAACACACCTTGTCCTGTTTTATTCTTCCTTTAACCACCTTATCCTGTTTTAATCTTCCTTTAACATGGTATATAATGCGATATTGATATTCTTGGAAGTGCCATTTCTTGTGATAACAACCTACCAATCGTTAAAATATAAGTTCCTGATTTTATCATCTCGAAGATGGTTAATCTTTAGCATGCTACTGAGCCGAGCTCAGCTGGTTGGCCTGTTCCCTTGCTTGGCTCGATCAAATTCGAGCAATTGTGGATCAAGATTGAGCTTTTAAACCATAGCAGTTCATTTGTTGAACTCAATTGACTCGTATATGCAAACAAAGTATGCTCAAGTTCAACTCAAGCTTGACTTATTTATGAGATGCTTTTTTAAAATTTTAAAATAAAACAATATTTTATATTTAAATAAAGGGTGTATGAGGGTTTCTTTAATGCTAGGTGAAGTTGGGTGCCTGTTACATTATGCTTCAGCACCTAATAAAATTGAGGCGTTGATTTACGAACTAGCATTAAATACACTGGATGAATGAGTGTGCAAAGACACTGGGCTAGCAGTCGAATTCCTGAATTTTAGAATATATTTGCTTTGTTTCGGGAGATCATGAAGGCAGTAAGTGTAGCTTTCTTTTCCTATGGTCTGGTTTTTTACTTATTTACTTCTTTATGTCATGCTATATGCTTAATATGTTTATCCTTCACTGTCATGACAAATTCTACACTAAATGATGATCTCGTTATGTGACTTTGGTTAGTTAATTGCTGAGTCATGTGATTTTGTAAATCATATGTTATCAAGTCCTGATGAAATTTTCTGCTCTGCTTTTGTCAGCGTTGCCGATATCATCACTTTTCCCATTCCTTTACTTCATGGTGAGTGGACATTTACATTTGAAATTGGTATTGGGTACTTGCAAATTGTATTCAAAAAGGGCTAGGAAGAAATACCTGTTTGGTTTATGACTTTACATATTGGATACCCATTATTTTCAAGTTTCTTAGACAAAGACAAAATAAGTATGTTTTGATTTTCACCTTTTGAGATGTTCCAAGTTGAAAAATCTACATTCAGGTTCTGTCTACTTATTTTCTTCTTTCAGATTCCTTAGAGAGCATTGTCAATATAGTTCAAAATGTGATTTTCAACTTGGAATCTTTTCTGCTGATCCTTTAAGGGATAGCGTTAGGTTGTTGCTTACCAGATGAAATACGAGCAAGCTTTATTTTCCCTCCTTTTTGTGTATAGGTATTTATTGTTTTAAGCACTAGTGGCTCATTTTAGAGTTAGGACTAGAAAGCTTAGTGCGCATACTTGCAAATTGTTTCTGCCCTGATCAGAAATGAGCCTTGTCCTACCAAAACAAAGGCAAGTCTGACATATGTCCAGTAGCCATACCTGTGTCATATGGCATCAGCATGGGTACTCAGCCCTGAATGAAGAGTCAGGGTGACATAGGTTGGCACTGATTGAATCTCACTATGTGAACAGTACTCAACACACTAGTCAAGTCTTTTGGGTTCTCTTTGCCTTAGTGAAAGGGAATCAATATCTTTGGTGCAGGCAAAAGAAAGGTAGACAACAAGGTAATTACTGAGACTAACCAAAATCCTGAACATTAATGGATGAGTTGTACAATATAGGAACATTGACGTACTAAGCTCTACATTGAAACTAGGAATTTCTATGTACAGATTCAATCAAAATTCATTATACTATAAACAAGACAAATAGAACCCACACTTGAACATGTTGGAATCTGGGAGACACTTCTCAAATATTTTTGTCTTATAGGAATGTCTACTTGAACAGGAGTGGATGCTGTTATTTGTGAAAAAGAGAGTTGAAATTAGCTCGACATTTTCTTTGCCGATATTTCTAGGAAAAATTTGACTTTTGCAGCTGGTAACTTCTAGAGATTAGATTTGCCTGCATGTATTAATACCATTGAGCATAAATAGGGTGGGTCTTCAATTAAAGTGTGCACCAAGAATTCTAGGGTTTGTAACTGCCATTAACTTTGTTTTTTTTCCCTAGTAATCCCAATTTTTACATTGATTAAGCTCTAGATTTGGAATTTCTGCATCCTACAATTTTCCATTCCATGAGCTGCTGTTCAATTTAAGTTAGTGATATAGCACACTCCAGCATTGTAAACTAGATCAAGAACAAAATTTAGATCAGTACGTGTAAAACATTAAATTATGGAAATTAAGCCATATACATCTGCTGGAAAGTCAAATGATGGCTTCCTTTGGACTCACCTTAGTGTTTGGACTTCATTCTTGCAAGTTGTTGTTCAATTGAGTCATTCCTGAACTGAAATTTGGTTTTCCTCTCATCACTATTGACAATTAACTAAATGAATTTACTTGAAGGCAGGACATGCCTGGTGCTGGACATTATTTCTTTGATTCATTCTACCATACTGTCGTGATTGTCATTCAACAAGAAATTGTGGATCAGCTATTTGAAGCAACCTTATTAGCTCATTAATCTGATTCAATGGGTAGAAACTTGGTGGAGTTTGACATGTTTCTGAAATGCTTCCTGAGAATGCATTCTGAACTTCAGTGGCACACAAAAGGGATAGATTAGTGATGTAAGTCAATTCAGCGAACTACTGATTTTGTCAATCATTCAGTATTGCTGAAAAGTTCCTGGACTGGGAAATTGAGTTTTTCCTGTGGTTAATATTGATATCGATGATGCTGATAATTATCATAGGAGAAATGGCAACAATGGTAATTATGTCCTAAGTTATGGTCTGTTGACTTCCCTCGAGCTTTTCAAATCTTGCCAGGGAGAGATTTGTGACTGTAGAAAGTAGAAAGTCATATCTCAAATCTCCTTGTGATCTCATTCACATTGGCTGAGATTAACCACTGACCTGCTGTCTCTCTTAATGAACCAATGAGGAGAAAATTCTAGTTCCTATGTTTTTCATGTATATACAATGATGGGATCACCAAAACATTTTTAAAAAATTGAATTGATTTTTAAAGAGTTTTCTGTGATATCATTTGTATTAACATGGATATGTTTTCTCATTGTTGTGCATCAATTTTGATGTTTGTTGCAGATTAGGGATTTCCATATTGCAGAAAAAGAAGAAGATATTGGTTTCTATGCAGGTTATGTGGGTAAGCTCTCTTCTTTCCATTTCCTATCGCTACTTACCTATTATTGACTGCATTTTTTAACATATTTCTAATCAACTTTTACTGTCATCGAGGGTCCTCTTTCATGCTTGGAAGAGCTCTTACATCTGTATTTTGGGGAGTAGTGGCTGATCGATATGGTAGAAAACCAGTAATAATTTTGGGCACTTCTGCAGTGTGAGTAATTGGATTTCTTGAACATGCTGCTACTGACCTTGGGCTATTTTATGAGAATCCTCATAGGAATTTCTTTTTTCCTAAACATATTTTGATCTTTGTGGTTTTAGGGTTATTTTCAATACTCTCTTTGGTCTTAGTGTAAACTTCTGGATGGCCATCTGTACACGGTTTCTTCTTGGAAGTTTAAATGGTTTGCTTGGGCCAATAAAGGTATCTCTGATCCATAATCATGGTTTCTATCATGTATCTAATCTAAAGCATACTTTTGGGCTTCATTCAATCTGTTTTGTTCCTCTCCATCAAATTCTAATATGCTGTTAACCTTTCTGAATAACTAGGCATTTGCAGTTGAAATTTTCCGCAATGAATACCAAGCTTTGGGATTGTCGACTGTAAGGCTCAGTTTCTTGCATATTGTGAATCCTCAAACATATATCTGAATATGTGAATTGGCTTGCTTTCTCAGTAATAATATAAATTTGGAATATTGAATTTCTATGTCAGGTTAGTACAGCTTGGGGCATAGGATTGATCATTGGTCCAGCTTTGGGAGGCTTTCTAGCCCAGGTACTTCATTTTTTCTGTTTATAGACGAGGTCAAATGGTCAAAAACTGAAAAAGAGGCAAAAAGAGAAAAGCTTTTGGTTATTCTTATCTGATGAAATAATAAATTATGTAGACGAGTACTTGTTTAGAAATATTAGTTTAGCAAAATGAATTTTTAATGCTTGGAACAGGATTAAGGGATTGCATGCAACATGGTTAGACAGCTTATGGGTAAGAAAAGATGTTGATACACAAACGGACCTAATAGGCACTGAACCAATCATTAAAGCACGGAACTCTTGTATTTTTTTTTTTTTTTGTAAGGCAAACATGAACATGATCTACCATCAAAAAAATAATGCTATGATTTTTTTCTTCAATTTTCTGAAAATCTATTAATTTTGTGTGATAGTAGTAGCATATTAAATATAACACAGGTGCAAAAACTTCAGACTTTCATAGTGTGACTTATGGTCAGCTTTTCTTATCCATTCATAGAATATTGTCTTTGTGTTTTTCTCACTAGGATTCATATGTCTTCTTATACTTATGTCATATTTGTGAGAATTTGCTTGTAAAGTAAAAGGTTTTTATGGTTACTTTATGGTTTCTTTTCCTGCCTTTCTTGTCTTCTCTTTTTGTGTATACTATAATTGTTTTTTATTTTATCATTCACAATGAAAGCCCTAGACTCACTTCGTATCATGTAATAAAATCATAGCTCTATATTCTCATAAGGAGTCAAAGGCCTCAAATATGAGGAATCTCTTTATAGGTCTTAACTTTGATGGAGGTTTTTGTCTTCACTTCATATGAATTCTCTCCTCATCTATGATGTACCTTGTTCAAAGATCCATAATTTTACAATTTGTTTTTATTGATTTTTCATATTTGTGTTTTTATTAATATTCACGTTTTCATGTTTGTATGATAAATGTTTTTTTTTTTTTTTTTTGTTGACATAAGCCTGCAGAGAAATATCCAGCTATATTTTCCCAAGATTCTTTATTTGGAAGGTAACTTGTCTGCTTAATTTTACTACAACTGCGCTTTTATATATTTCTATTAACTCTCAGTGCATTTACACCCCAAGAGTACAAACTTTGTATGCAGATTTCCATACTTCTTGCCATGCCTTTGTATATCAATTTTTGCTTTGGTGGTGACTGTTTTTTCTTTCTGGCTTCCGGTAAGTTACATAAGAATTTCTATTCATGTTGCTCATTTTGCTCATTTCTGTGATGTGTTATCCCGCATTTTTTTTCTATGACCTTCTACTATACCAGACTGACTTCTTACAGAGTGTGATTATTTCATAATATGATAAAAAGATGGCTAAATGGAAAAATTTTAGTGAAGGAACTTGTGTGAAGAAAAGTCAAATTTAAAAATAAACTGAACATAATTCTATTGGATGACCTAGTTGGCCATTTTACAGGAAAAAATTATAATATGCTAGATACTATGTATTACTGTGTATAACCATATATACCCATGTACAATTATTTTGTACAACTATATTAGATCTTATAACTCAATTGTTTACAATTGAGTTTTAAAACTTAGTTTTTCTTCAGCTGTGGTCCTCTACTGTAACGTAGCCTAATTATAGGAGGGGCTACACTTCTGAAAAGTTAACTAGGCATTTTATTATATTTTATAATAATTTAATGCGAGTTTTTTTCCCTATTTTCTCAAAGAGGAAAAACCCCGTCCATTGGTTGTTGAGAACTTGTAATCTTAGTTTTCGACATGGAAATAGGTTCTAGTTCTCTTCTTCTATTTCCTATTTTATGAATGGTGTGCAAGACCCACTTGTGCCAATCTATTTGAGAGCTAGCTTTTGAGTAGAGACAATGGGATCTACATGTATTGATCTAATTGTGATGTATAGACTTCTGAATAATGATATTGGGAACTATGTGTTGAAAAATAAATAATTTGAATTTTTTCTAGATTGTGTATTATGACTAGATACATGTGTCTTTTGGGAGTTCTAAATGGTTAAGTTCATTGTGTGAGTATCTACTTTGTATGAACTTAGTATTTATTATGATTCATGTATAGGTAATTAGTATAGTTCGTGTAACAAGAGTTTAAGGGTTATATTGTACACTTATATATACCCCTTGTACTTAGCATTTGAAAGTAAGTGAGTTACAAAAGAATTCTCTTCCCCCATACTCCTCTTCCTACAGCACTATGTCCCTCCTTTGTGATGATGTTAATTCTTTGAGGTGGACCTATTACTTTCAAAAATAAACAAGGTCTTCTCTTGGCATGCTTGATGCTTGTGCAACACTAGCAGGCTGTTTATATTCCTGCTGCTGCTAATCTGGAGTTTTGATTTCAAATATTGATCCTAAATCAAATCATTAACGTACAAATAAACCTCTTTATCGTCAGTTCAGAGATGACCATAAAGTGGAAGGAATGGAAGCTTATGAATGGTTCTGATCTGTTGATTTCTTTTGCAACAATTATTCACATGTGATAATATTCAATTAAGATCTAGGTTGCCTGGTAGTCTAGTTTAAAATAGGTAGTTTATTATAATTGACTTTATTATTGATTATTTTTTATTTTATTTTCTTTTTTTTCCTTTCTATTTCTAATATATGGAGAACTGTAGGAAACCTTGCACAATCACAACATAGAAGGTAAATCATCTGAAGATAAATATGACATACTAGAGGCTGCATCACATGGGTCTGAGGTGAAAGAGAAAACAGAAGATATTGAAGGCAGAAAATCTACTTCCAAAAGTCTGATCAGGAACTGGCCCTTGATGTCATCAATCATAGTTTACTGTGTCTTCTCACTGCATGACATGGCTTATACAGAGGTAGCATGCAGTACCTAACTGAAACCTGTTTTTCTCACTATTGCAGTCTATGATTCTACACTTACTAGAGGTGCATTTTATTATGTTGTTTAGTTCCACAATTCCTAGAGATGGATCTTTTCAATTTGTTTCCTGAGAATCTGACAGGAATATGGTAGGATGGATATTGGTTTATATTAGTAACAGGAATGATAAAAAAAATACTATATATGACAGAAATTCTCTGTAAAAATTGAATTTTGAAGGAAAATATTCAAATAAAATGCTTTATTTTCCAACTAATCATGTGGCTAAGTGCATTGTCCTAGAAAATTAGATACAATAAAGATTTATGAGTATTTTTAGTAATTTTTACATATGTGCACCATGCAATTTTTCTCGATTGTTATTTTCTGGAGTAATTTCTGTACTATTGAGGTAATTTCAAAATTGCTTTCACATAATTTGATGGGACAGATATATGTTCCTCATATTAGAGAAAAACACTCCATAGCTGCATACGTGCATTGTTATATGGACTCTTATAAATCTAGTTGGAGATATTTCCAATTCAAAATGACTTTGTATTTAAGAAAAACAAGGACATCTAAGAAATATGAAATATGAAACTTAAATGTGATTTAGTGCCTTTGGATATAGAGTCAGAGGAGCCTAACTCCTATGACATATCTAACTTCAACTGTACTCCATTCTTAGTAACATAATGTTTGTGTAACTTAGTTGTTTTTAACTTTGGAAAGTCATATTTTGTAGTCACTTTCATTAAATTAAATCATTTGTCAACTGATGTTAACTCTTGATATGAGATCATGTAATATATATCATATTCTGTCTTTAAAATTATGATCATCCCTAATCTTAATAAAGCCACTGGAGGTGAGCATTGGCATCATGTTCAAAATAACATTTTGTCTAAGCTTTACCATTGCATAATTTACTACTGCATTTTGGTAGTTTATTTTCAGCCTTTTTGCGCTCCAGTTGTTGTATTTATCCCCAGTACCCATCATGCAGATATTCTCATTATGGGCTGTGAGCCCCAGAAAACATGGGGGCTTGAGTTATTCAACTGATGATGTTGGAGAAGTTCTTGCCATTTCAGGTACACTTGTCAATAGTATTGAACTGTTTATCTATTATTTGTATGATATCAATTTCTTCACATTTTGGTTCAGCAAGTTTATTACAGAAGTTACCACTTTCTGTTTTAATGGGTATCTGAAGCGAGTGTATATGTTATGGAAATCATCAATAGCTGCTTTTAATGTATGAACCATGCAATGTGCTTCACAAGAGAGGCAACAGTCATCTTGAAATTCATGTTCTTGCTAGAATTGAGTCTAATGGGTCTCTCAACGTTTGACAACCCTCTGTTAACCTCCCAGAGCATGAAGCCTTGTGGCCTGGGGATCAACTTGTCTAGGTCTCTAACATCTGCATAAAATAAGAATTCAAATGTAAAAAGTTCATTGCTCTATGCTTCCTATGGTTGCAGCTAACAATTGGGATTTACTTCTTTTTTCTTTTTTTTGAACTTGTGTTATAACTTCTGGTTTGCTCTATTTTAAAGAAACAAGGCCCTTGATGGATGAAGTGGAGAAACTCAGAAGAGAGAATTCTTACAACATTTTGGAACTGATGTTTGGTAAAACATGTTGATAGAATGTTGGCAGCTCATTGGCCTTTCCAAACTGTTGAATTTGCCTATCTTTTAGCATTATGATCAAGGGTCCTTGAAAGCATCTTTTCAGGAACAATTTGAAGGGGACTCCACTGTTTACTTTATGTTTATTTGGCACATGCCACTGTGCGTCCACTATTATTCTGGAACTTCATGATTTTTATTCAGATGCTAATTCTTATTTTGATGTTTAGGATTTGGGCTTTTGGTTTATCAACTTTCACTATATCCAGCTTTGGAGAAGATCTGTGGTGCTGTTATGTTAGCCCGCATTGGAGGAGTAAGCAATCAATCCTTGTAAAACTCAAATTGTCTGTTCCACATGCCAAAATAGAAAATACTAACTTCACCTTTATTAATGCATTATCGCTTTTTTTTTTTTTTGTAGGTGGTGACCATACCTCTATTAACATGCTACCCCTTTTTGTCCATGATATATGGTCTCCCCCTCTCAATTTTGTTAAATTGTGCATCTGTGATAAAGAATGTTTTATCAGTAAGTGTATTCGCTCCTTGAAGATTCTATCTAAACCCTTACAAGAACCACAACATTCGATTGCTGTTAGTATTTATTATATTGTTTCAAATTTCAATTAACCCGTGAATTGCTATTTAAGGAAAAGTATGCTTCTGCTGAGATTTACTTTCAACACAAAAGTTGCTGATTTGCTCTAATGACACATAGGTAGTATAACCTTCTATAAATGAACGAGTGCAGTAACTACCACCTTTCCTTCATCTTCAGAGGAAAATTTTTGTACTCAATGACACGATAACTAATTTTTCTTTGCTTCCTCTGGTTTGTACTTACAATAATCCCCCGTGAGACACATCATAATCTAATATCAGTAATGTTTTTTATATTATTGGTAATGCTATTGCAGTTGATGATGTTTGTGTTAGGTTTCTTGTCCCATTGTACTTAGTAGTTTGTTCAAGAAATTTGAACTTTTCTCACTTATCAAAGTTTTGGTGCCTAGAATGAAGCATAACGCTTTCAATCTAATATAGTAGGGTTAACTTGTTTGAGTGTGAAAATATCTACTTGTGTTTGTGCAAACCCGTAGTGAACAAAAGCCCATGCATATTTGTGAGGAGCATATTTCTTTCTTTGTTTCATTTTTTCTCTAGTTGTAGAAAGCTTGGTCCTTATTTTTTTAAAAAAATGAAATATTTATTGATCTCTTAATTTTTCACTTGATTAGGTGACCATTATTACTGGTATGTTCCTATTGCAAAACAAAGCAGTGGTAAATTTTCTTCTCAATTCTACTCTGTATTTCTGTGGTATTCTTTTTCCATTTGGTTGACTTCAGTTACAATTTTCTTTTCTAATTTTGGTTTAAACTGCATAAATAACACTAGGACCAAGACCAAAGAGGAGCTGCAAATGGCCTAGCTATGACTGCAATGTCACTTTTCAAAGCTGTGGGCCCAGCTGGTGGAGGAGCAATGTGAGTACTTATCTAGTATTATTTCCCATCTTCTTCTTCTTTGTGATGTGCGGGTGCATAATTAGAGTCACTTCTTCTGCCTGGTGTCAATAATTAAAGAGATCTGCAGCGGGAATGGTGTCTAAGGGGACATCATTAATCCATTATAGGTGCTAATTTGGTCATGGAGATGTAAAATTTCTTCACTAGTGGTAAATATTGTTGGATGATAAATCAAGCTCTTTCCATCATGGGTATACAAACTACAATTTATAATTGAAAACCAACGTTGGATTAGGTGGGAAGCAGCTTTTGATTAAACATTTGCTGGTGCAATTTAAATGAAGTTAGATATGTGCGAAAATTTAGACATGAAGGGATTAAGCGTTAACCTATATTTTGATCTTTCACATGATTTTTCAGTTTATATTCGCAGAAAATGAAATATTGCTTGATCTGTAATCTGATATGATATTAATTTCTGCAGCTTTTCATGGGCACAAAAGCGTCAAACTGCAAGCTTTCTTCCAGGTAACACTTCTGCACTGAGTTCATTTACTGACTTCAAAATCTTGATGTATGGTTGACCACATGCATTTGTTACATTAGTAGGGTTTTCTGAGAATAGAAGGGGTTGAACTCTAAGAAAAATGATTCAAGGACTGATTAGGCTTGAATATAAAGTTATTGTAAACAACCCTTGTTAGAAAACTTTCAGTTTGCAAAAGGCAGTAAGCATCTTCCTCTGTTAATCCCCTGCTTGTCTTTTTGATCATCCCATGTGATTTCCGCTAATCCAGAAGGTAAGAAGTAAAAACAAATAAATAAAATAAGGAATGCGATTAGTACGGTACCTGCCATCGATTGGCATCAAATTTGTTAAACGTAGCTCAAAAATGACCATCTGTGAAAAGAGTACTTTCCAAAATTTGTTTTACAACAGTTGTGTTTCTGATTTCATCATGCCCATGTTGAGTGAAGTTGCTTGTGTGAATGCAGGTAACCATATGGTCTTCTTCATCCTGAACATAGTTGAGCTAATTGGAGTGCTGATGACATTCAAACCATTGCTAGTGCAACGCCAGGATTAGAGCAACTGTAAAAATGGCCCCTTTTTTTAAAAAAGAAAATATTATTTTTGTATTTTTTTACTTCAGCAGCAAGGCAGAAAAATGCCTACATGATTTTAATAAATGGCTGAAGGCTATACGCCCCATTGTATGTACTGAAAACATGAAATTTCAGAATTGACCCAATTTACATTGTATTAAGTATTTCGCCCAGTGAGTTCCAAAGGTTTGTATACATTGTAGATTTATAAAAGCCTTTTCCCCGTACAAGTCACGTGAGCCTTCAAACTGAGTATTACGAATTTAACCTCCATGGATTTTAACTTATAATCGAGTATGATTGAGCGGGGTGAGTGGAACTCTGGCTATGGATGAATGGAGTGCAGGCCACTGGTCTGACATAAATCAAAATTGATGGACTGGTCTTACAATGTAAATTGGGGGATTAAAGTGAGATAAATTGAAGTTGGAAACTGAATGAGAACTTTGTTCATAATTGAGGGATCATTTCTGATTTTTAACCTTGTGAAAATAATTTTGGACTATCAATTGGTTGGATTTGGGTCAGATCAAATAAATTCGAATCTAATTATAATATACTCATATTCAAATTTATTTCAAAATTTTATAAAATATGTATTTAATACTATCATATTTGAATTTTTAAATATTCGATGTAAAAATTTAAATTTAAATTGTTAAATTATTATATATTTATTAATTTATATTTAAAAAAATAATTTAAAATTAGAATAAGAATTCGATTATTATATATTATATTCAAATTTAATTCGAAATTTTATAAGATATGTATTTGGTAATATCATATCCAAATTTTTCAATATTCGATGTAAAGATTCAATTTCAAATTGTTAAATTATCGTATATTAATTATTTTATATTTAAAAAAATAATTCAAAACTAGAATAAAGAATCCTTAAAAATATGAATTAATAAATAATTTTAAAGTTTAAGAAAGATAATATAATTGTATTTAATTTATTACAAATATTATATTTGAAACTAGTTTACTAGTTATATATAACAATTGTGTTTAATCCATCAATATATATAGTTTATACTTTTATTTTTATAAAAAATAAAAATACATTTCTAATTATAATTTTTTTAAAATAATTTTTTAATTAAAATTTAATAAATTAAGTTTATATTGTTATATACATAAAATATTGTATCATATTATATATCATATATATTATTTATATATATATATATGTATGTGTGTATATTCATATTTGAACATTTAATGAATTAAATCTGGTAAAATTTATATTTATTTAATTTATTTTAAATTATAAATTTTTATAAATAACTATATCTATCAAATTTTTTATTACTTAAAAATACTAAATAATTGTATCAAATTTGTATAGAATTTGAATTAAAATTCGTTGTACTGACAGCTCTAAAATAATTGTTGAGCATTTTGGGCTTTCACTCTTGGATCAGCCTACTAGTTACAGCATTGTGTTGGATTGGGCTCTTTTGGGCCTCGTTGAGAAGGTCCAATACTTCAGCCCCTTATCTAGAACCTTCATTTTGATAGGAGGAAAGGCGGTGGAAAATTCTGCCGGCCTCGGCCAACGATTGGGTGGATCCGTTGTGGCCTTTAGCCTATTCAAGTCAACCCGCTTCCGTCAGGGAATTTGTAGGCCGATACCGAAAGTGGCGGAATGACTGACGAGGTTAAAAGGTACTCCTAAATCAAACATTGACATGTGTCAATTTTTAACGGAGGTTCTTGGAAAAGGCTAGTTGGGTAATTTCATTATCACGATAATTTCTTCGGAAATCAAGAGATTACCATGACCCAAATCCATAACAAAGAAACGTGAAATTGCAGTGATCGTACTTTATATTCCAGTGTCACCGATCAGTGTACGTGTAAATATTTTTTATTTTTAAACAGAAGCTGAGACTCAAAAAAAAAGAAAAGAAAAAGGCTAAGTTATAAATTTTTGAATAGTACAAAATTTCATCAAATCAAGATAAAGAGTCATTTTAACTTGATTGACGAAGGGCTCAATGTGTCATTTTAAACACTTAAATAAGTTTATCTTAACCAAATTATCTACATAATTATCCCAAACCCTAACGACTATGAGACAATTCCTAAGAGCATGTAAAATAGTGTCCATGTGAGCTCTATACTCACTATATCCTCTACCGTAGCTAAACTATTAAGCTATTCTCTCGTTAATGAGTAATTTGCCTTGTAACATCAATAGTACAAAAAAAATCTCATTCTCTCTAAGCTTGATTGAAACTTCTACACTTTGCCCTATACCATGAAGTTAGCCTCCCTCTCATTGTGGGAGATCAAATTGTAGGCACTAGGGATGTCAAAGTAGGGGAGTTCAAAATCGAACTGGACCAATTGGACTGAATCAAACTGAAAGAAATTAGTTTAATTCAGTTATAAGATCCCATGAACCAATCGATTCGGTTTCGATTTTATCTCAAAATAAAATCGAATCAAACCAAACCATTCTATTTATTAATATATATATTATATAGATATTATATATATTTATATTTATATTGTATTTATATATATTTATATGTATAAATTATATTATATATATTTATATTTATATTGAATTTTTTTACAAATTTAAAAAAAATTTGAAAAACTGAACATGTCAACTGAACCAAATTGACTTAAGTTAATTTGGTTTGGTTTGGTTTTTTGAAAAACAAACCGATCATATCTAATAAAAATCAAAACCGATATGTTCGGTTCGATTTGATTTAGGTCCAAAACCGAACCAAACCCGTGAACACCCCTAGCCAAAGGTGTCATCCCTTTTGCTTGGCCAATATATCAAGTCAGGTCCCTACTCCCGGAGCAAGGATACATGTAAACAACTTTACTCCAAATATAATCCAGCCTAAATCACTAAAGCAAAACTCTTGGCAAAGGTAATTTAATTTTGAATATGTCAAAATTTAAGCCAAATTGTTTAAATTGAATCCTATTTACACATATATTGTCTATTAATTGAAAATATGTGACATTGAATTAATATTATAGGCAGCTATCCTATCCATTTATACCTAGATTGGTTTATTGAACATGTGTTACGAAATAAACAAATATGCAGTGATATTCACGTGACATTGAATTAATATTATAGGCAGCTATCCTATCCATTTATACCTAGATTGGTTTATTGAACATGTGTTACGAAATAAACAAATATGCAGTGATATTCACCTACAAAATGCAGTTTGTATGACCAACAAATATTAGTTGTGATAGTAAGTGGCCTTTATCTCAAAAGATAAAAAATACTAGTTCGACCAACTTGAAGTATACTGCTAGTTAGGGAAAGTTTTAATTTTTCATACTCTTAACTTAAAAAGAATTAGTTTCATGTCAAAATTGGCCTAAGAATACATTTGATTTCACCAAAAAAGAAAAGTGCAATTTGTACAACCGATTGCATAAATAAAAACTAAGGGAAAAATTCAAAAAAAGAAAGATAGAAAGGAAGCATAAAAGTCCAAATCAAAGCAACTCCCGACCAAACTATGTCATTATCTTAATTTGTATTTTAAGGGGCAAAGTCAGAGGGAGCACTTCTTGACTAATGCACCAAATGAAACCTAATCCAGGATTAACTACTCTATCGTCACCAATCAGCTGCACAGGTCTCCATACATGCCTGTTGCCCCCTTTTAAAAGTCCTTGCATTAACATCACTTTTAACCAACCAAAGTTCCTTTTAAACAATTAAATTAATCTTAACCCATGTAAACATAGACGTTTGTGAACAACCAGTGAATTCCTTAGATCGAATAAACTAGAATAATGGGAGATTGGGAGAGGTGGAGAAATGCAAGAAGATGGAAGAAAGGATTTGTGGCAGTCAATTTTTATGTTTATCCCTGTGTAATTTACATTTTTCATCTCTTCCTCTTTGATTTCAAACCTACAACTTGTTACATTTGTCAAACACATCTTCAATCTCGAGGAAACATCAAAACACTTGTAAAAATTTACTAGTTGGATTCTATTTTTAGTCAGACATAGAGGTTCGAATTTCACTTTTCCATTTTGATCCTTATCTATCAAATATGATCTTATGATAATTTAACTCCTTTTTAACTCACCACAGTTGGAGAGAATTATTTTCTCAAAAGAATCAACTCCAGGTAATTGAGATAAGACTTTGTTGAATAAGTATGGACGCATCTCATATGTATGTATGTATGTATGTATGTATGTATATTGTAGAGAGAGAGGGAAAGGGGGAAGGAGAGAGAAGATCTGGACAGGGTGAGTAGCTGTCTGATTTAGATTTGTATACACATCAAGAAGGCATGCGACATGGTCCCCCATATACACTCTTTCTGTTTTACTCTCTTTGGTTTTCATGCTTGATGCTTACCTTACAATACTAGAGAGAGAGAGAGAGAGAGAGAGAGAGAGATTGATTTATTAATAAATTTAAAATATGGGTTCTTCCAACTAAAGCCATTAAAGGCTGGTTGAAAATTTAGGAATTGTCTCACTAACCTGTCTGCATGTGGTAGCGTGGGCGTGATAATATTCAATTCCCTTGTTTGGGGACCACTCTTTATCTTTTCTTTTCAAATGCTAAGCTTTTTTCTTTTTCCTTTTTATTTATTGCCTTTCTCTTTTCTTTTTTGTTCTCTTTTTAATTTCGTTTATCTTAATGATCTTCAATTAATTAAGATAATTAAACCAAATTAATTCTTCTTAATTTAGTTGATGCAAATTGATTCATATCTTGCTGGGAAGGCATCTTCACGAGGGAAGTAGAAAATAAAATTAATATGCAATAACAGTGTCTCAATCGAGATTTTTTAAGTAATTCTAAACTTTTATTACTTTTGATACAGATCTCACAAGATATAGTATCTAGATTTATGGGGATACGTATCTTTATTTGTCATATTATCTGACTTTTTTATCTTGTATATCGAATATGAGATAAAATAAAATAATTTTATTTTATATTTTCTTATTAGACATATTTAACATGTTAATAGATTAGATAAAAAAGGAATGTTAAATTTAAGTAATTTTCCAAAATCATGAGAGGACAAAAAAAAATGAAATCATGATTTTAATCAAATAAAACTAACTATAAATTATAGAAAATATAAGAATTGAGTAAAAATTCATGTTCCTAGCGCTCCCCAACAAAATATCCATACAACATTTCTTCCTTAAGGTTAAAAAGAAAGTTCACTTTCAAATATAGAACTAAAAGATCTACAAACATGATGTGGCAAGATAAAATTCCAAATTAAATGATGCATTTTTAATAATGCTAAATAAAATCTTGTGGGCAATTATGAATTTCTTTTATTGTTGGAGAGTAAAACAAATTGAAGTTCTCCTCATCACGGGACAGAGAGGGGGCGAAGGCGAGGGAGGGAGGGAGAGAGCACATTATGCCTATCTAAATGTATAATTTTGTGTCTTATCATGGAGGTTTGACTAAAGCTAAATTGTTATTGGTCACAAAGAAGTAATTAGAGAGTCATGTCAGAACTTTATAAATTACGATGAACATGAAAATAAAATTAAGGAAAAAAAAACAAAGGGCGTAATTTTTGTCCGTAATATCTCTTTTGCTACCTTAAGTTGGAATCCGGATTTCTTCGTCCAAAGGTAAATAAAGTAAAAAAGAAAAAGAAAATGAAAATGAAAATGAAGAAAATTAAATTTATTGATTTTTTTGGTCGATTAGAACATATAATAATTAAGATGATATTAATATATAAAATTCAATTTAAAAATCAGATGTTTTCCATCAGAGAGACAATTATTCCCACATCTAATTTTAGAAATGTCATTTTTATTGACTTTATTATATGACAAATATAAAGAAAATGCAAATGGAAATGACTGGAAATAGGAAAAGTGGGGGTATTGTGGGGATAAAACTCCCATGGCTCGTGGGGAAAAAAAAAAAAGAAATAGAGAGAGAGAGAGAGAGAGAGAGAGAGAGGAAAGAACCCTACTCGTGTGTGTACGAGGGAAGTGGCCTATCTATTTATATCCTCTCGTTCCTTCTTATCCCTTGAGAGTCTTGGACTGCTGAGGAGGAAGAGGAGGAGGAGGAGGAGGAGGAGGAGGAGAAAGAGAGAAGATGAAGACTAGCTATATCAATATGGTAGGGTTGAAATAGGCAGGGGTGTACAATAATCTCATCATGCACCACAGGCAGTTGAAGCTGCCAGCATGATCTGAGCTTTCCCATTCCTGGAAGGCATAGATCATCTGGCAGCTTCACCTGTTGATGGGAGCATGGAATCAAAACCCTAAAAACCCTAATCCCTCCTTCCCTTCCTTCACTTTTCTTGTTCAGCCTACCCCCCCAAAGCATCTTCTCACTTTGGCAAAAGGTATTTCTACTTGTTCTATCTGTCTTAATTCCAAGTACCTTCCTGTATAATCCCCCCCTTCTCTTGTGCGTCTATATGTATACATGTACGTGCTTGTTTTCTTTTTGTTGATTTAGACATTGAAAGAATTTCGATAACTCATCTTTTAATTTAATTAATATTTGATTGCTGCCTGCGTTCCTTCTTTAATGTGGAAAATCTTGTATATTAGCAGGTGAAGATGTTATTAGGATTTGACGAGGGATATTTCTTTCTCAACGTGGTTTTTGTACAAGTCTTTGGGATTTGAGAACTCAATAATCCCCGATAAACAGTTCTTCTTCTCCCCATGTATTCGTATGCTTTTCATCAATGTATGAATGTTTTTGTTCTTGTTCTTTTTCGGCATTTGGTTTCTGTGACTTGGGATTTAACCCTCCCTTGCCTCTAGATCTCTTTATCTTATTCGCATAAAATGATGCGCATAAGGGATCTCAACCTCTGATCTGTCCATATAAGTAGGCTAATTTAAAAGCTGCCATAAACTAAATTATGGAAACTTATCTCATTCTCTCTCTCCCCCTCCCTCTGAGAATGTCTGTTTTTGAAGGCAACTAAACAAGCCATTAATAGCATTCTAGAACGAATTGCATAGTACAAAGATTGAGACTAGATGCGATAATGAATTGTCTCATTTGGACTCTTCAAGATTAAAGCTGCTATCATTCTGGGATTTCAAATTTATGACTGAAGCTGGCATTCTGATTCCTTATCAGAAGTTAAGAACCTTTCCCACCCCCACTCTCTCTCTCTCTCTCTCTCTCTCTCTCTAAGCAATTTTCAAAAAATTATACCCTCCTCCTCTCCATAAATTAGGGCTAATATTTTGGAAAACAATATAGAAATCTATATGTTTTTCAAATTACTTAACAAGCTTGCTCCTTGTGGGTATATTTATGTATTTGCCCACAAATGCTACCTATATCTCATGCATGTTTAATTTCTGCTGGACTCCAAGAAATAAGATTGGAATTTTGGAAAGCTGATGTTTCATCAGACAAATACCATGCAGAAATGTTGCTGCTTCAAGAAATTTGTAAAACCTATCTTTCAAGCCAATTATACAACATCAATTGTTCTTTCTCATTTCTATTAATTTTAACAGCAAAACCCCCAAGTTATTTTCCCCATTTTTTCAGTCTGATCGTGCGCTCCCATGCTTCACCTTCCTGACATCTCTAATGGGTTCTTTTTTTTTTTTTTTTAACTTAACTAAAAGCAGACTACATGATCTAGTTTTCTGCTATATACGTTGTTGGCGTTTGTTTGAAGAACATATTCCTTCGTAGCTCAGTCAACTCTACGCCATGGAATAACTCTAATCCACACTTTCTTTCCCTTGACTCCCCCCCCCCCCCCCCCCGGCCTCCCCGCAGCCATAGGTGATGTGTTTAATCTTAACTCTTTACGTTATATCTATCTCTAACCCTGAGCTTCTGCATATACTAAACGCAATCAATAGTTTAACATTGTTGACAGGTCAAAGGAATCTACAATCTTTTTATAAATAAAAAAATTGATAAAATGTGTTGTAATATTAACTAATTAAGTTACTTTTTCAGGAAAAAAAAAAAACGAGATGATGTATGACAGCAGGGGTTTGGTTTGAGTTGGATGAAACTCATGGATAAGAAAGTTTGGTTTTGATTTTTGTGTACATATTGAGGTGGGTGTTGTGGGTCTATTGCCTAATTTGTTTGGAAACTCCGTTCGGATAGACTCCGCCCTCCTTTTCTGCTTGCTCACCGGCTTTTACGTAAACAAACAAGAAAGAAAAAGCAATACTTTAAATTTGTATCTATATTTATACCTTTCGAAGTTCTCCTCATGTCCTATCTTATGCAGGAACCTTGGAAAACAAACTTTGTGAGGTCACTTGGCCAGGTTAGTTACAAGTCCACTACCAGTGGGACCTTTCCCAAGGTGAAGCAAACCCTAAATAAATAAATAAATAAAAAGCACGAGGGTGAGTCCATTGAAAAGGCTTTAATTGTAAGTGTGACCTGTGAAACTCAAGTTTTCTCTGTACCCTTTTATGAAATTTATAAACAATTAATTTTTGAGTTCTCTACAATTCTGCTTTTACTGAGATGTCCTGATTTGTTAAAACAATTTTTTTGGGGGGCAAAAAACTAATTCCTTATAGTTCGTGAAGAATTAGTACAGAGATTTGAAAAAAAAAAAATGATTTGCCCCTGGACAAAGCAGCCGCTGACAGCAATAAACCCGCCGTAACGGTTTTCTTTCCTTGGATCAAGCAAAGTCTATTTGGATGGACCAGCGTAGTACATGCTGGAGCCTATTGGCTGTATTAGGGTTTTACTTGTATATTTATACGAGCAGCTTAACGGTCCGATTTTACAGCAACAGTTGAAGGTTTTCCGGGTTGAGCTGTGGTCCGGAAAAACCTAAAATTCTAGGCCGGTTTTCCGGTCCAGTTCCCACTTCAAAACGTTGTGTAGGCGTAGCTTAATCATATGCCTCACCACCTCGAGTCCCATGCGTGCTACCAAGTAATGATATTGCCTAAAGGCTTGGGTTGGGAGATTGCGCCTGTTAGCAAGCTCTTCTTTCAATCATTTTCTCTGGTTTTGAAGTTTCCTTAAAAGAAGAGGGTGTTGAAGTTTCCTTAAAAGGAGAGGGCGTTGAAACCAAATGCCAAGCATCTCCATTCTGAGTTAACTCGGCCGTCTCTGAGTGAGTTAACAAGGACAGTATGCTAACGAGAGTTAAAATCGGAAGTAGTTGGGTTTCATCTTCATGCACATGCTGGCATTTTCACACTGTGTCAGTACGTAATTGGTCCTTTGCGTACTAATATTTGTGATTTGTTCATTGCCAATTGACGCTTAACACGAAGACAATGACAACACGTGTGTGTGTATATATATATATATGTATGTTTGTATGTAGTTGTATGTATGTATATATGTACGGTTACCTGTCAAAGCATATTCAAGTGTCAGCACGTACTGATCATTTAGTGCCAATCCCAAATAAGCTAAAGTAATTTCAGTTAGTAAATTCTTCTTATATTGTTCCATGGCTTACTCGTTAATTTAAATATTAACTAACGATTGTGCTGGTTGCCTTCAAAAGAGGACACCCTGTAGAAATCCTCAAAGCTTAACTAAATGCCTACCAGACAACCCGAAATCTTTTCTGACAAGGCAATTCCAAGAGTCGTAATTAGTCTGTGCTCTATCACTCAGTTTTTAGAACAAGTAATTTAAGAGCCGTTCGATTGGGAATATAAGATATAGTAAGATAGGATATAGGAGAATAAATTTACATGAATTAAATAGTATTACTACATGTTTAGTTCAACAGGGAAGAAATGGGATAAAATTTTTAGAAAATAGGATAAAATTGAAAATTTACCAAAATGTCTTTCTTATAAAAAAAAAAAAAAGACAAATCCAATCCAATCGGATCGAATCGTCCTCTGTCTTCTGGATTGGGTCGTCGTCTTTGCAGACAATCGGATCGTCGTCCTCCCTCGTCCAGTCATCGTCATAGATCGGTTGAGAGCTTTGACGCTCGTGGCCCGATCCGATCTGGCAGAGGTCAGCAGACAGCTTCAACGATGCTTGTGGCTCGATCCGATCGAGCCTAACAGAGGTCCAGAACGCTACGAGTCGTCTGCCGATGCGGGCGAGTCGTCCGAGCCTGCAAGTTGTCTGATGATGCCAGTGAGGTCGATCGAGCCTGACAGAGCTCCAGACGTTGCCTTCCAGACTCAAGCCTGACAGAGCTCCAAACAATGCTGGTGAGGTCGATCTGGCCCTTTCCAAACATCGCCTCCTTCTAGCCAGTCGGCCTCTTCTACCCCGACTGCCTCTGGTTTCAATCGGGGGCATTATCGTCCGCGGACGAGATTTATCAGGGGGGATAAACTTTATTCCCCCAAAACCAACAAATAATGTTATCTCCCGGCTTCCGATACATATCTTATCCCGTTCCGTTACACACCTACCGAACGCGTATAATGATTGATACAAGTTATCATATCACCCCATATCAGCCTATCGAATGCCCCTAAGATGATTGAGACCTTAAGTCTTTTTTACTGAAAATGCAGTCATCAATTAGTTATTTTTAAAATATAGAATAATATTATTAAGATACTTTACCTTTGAAAAACAGTTCTGCAAATAAAAATGTATAAGGCCTTTGAAAGATGATTACAGATATGGTTTACAACAACAGATTTGAGTTTGGAAATTTTTTTATAGTCAAGAGAAAATATTACACATCATGATTATGCCCATTACTTGACCATATTATTTAATTTTTTATTTTAAGCTTCACCTTGAAAAAACAAAATTTCTTAAATATATGTAATGTGCACTGTCAGAGTAATGCTCAATTAACCAAATGAAAATGTAACATAATCTACTTTTATAACATAATCTTATTTATTCAATATAATAAATATATTCACATTGAGTGTCACCTGACATAGGTTGCTAGGTCATTCAATGGAAATGGGCCCATTACGATGCCCCCCGGTGGTCCATTTGTGACAAATTTTGCCCAGCATTTTTGCAATAAATTCTAATTTTTTTGAGGTGTTAAAACCAAATTAAGTATATATGCATTATATATTTGTTTTATGTGTGGCCATCGTTTGCTTAATAATTTCCAACTATTTCCCATTTCCATTCTCTCTACATCAACACCCTTTCATACGTTAGTTTTATGTATTTACATACATCAAATTTCATTACTAAAGCCAATACGTCCAACAGGATCACGCTATATTATCTCTTATCACGCTATATTATCTCTTATCAGAAGAAACATTCCAACCATATCATCTTGCTTCGCTTCCTTTATGGCAAATTTGACATATTTGCCAGCATAACAAGAAAAATTTCTAAGAACATCGAATTAATCAAGCTAATCCTGAAACCCAATTGACCATATGCTAGCTCTGTTCATGTTCTAGCAAAAGAAAATCTCTCAACTAAACTCTGCATGATGTTCTTAGGGCAACAAAGTAAAAGCAACTGTTTTCCCAAAATATGACGGTCACAATTTTATCATAGCAGCATCCAGCACCATGTTAAATGTTGAGAAGAAATGTTATTAACAGGATAAAGGCAAACCAAATCATTTTAGAGTCCTAAAATTTATGCCAATCACTTTGAATCTTTTGGCAAAGGTGTATCAGAAAACACGTATGAGATACGATATAAAGCTTCCCCAACTCTAGGCCCTGCCACCTCATTATATGGCACTGCATCAGAAATCTCTTTTAGATCATCATCACTGAGCATCACTTTCACAGCACAAATATTCTCGTCCAGGTTCTTAATTTTAGTTGTCCCTAGAGATGGAGATAGGGAAAAGAAAGAAACTTAGCCACTGAAAACAAAGCAAAGAATATAAAGAACTTTAAAATAGAACATTTGGCAGCAACTTCATTTGGCAAGTCAATAATGTCTCCTCATCTTATCAGCCTGCAACAAACATACCAAATACTTTGATGCAAATTATCATGTCCAAAATGAAACGTATATTTGTGAGTTTCTTTCTATATTGCATTGTCCTATCTATTCCCCATTCTATCAAGGGGCAAACAAGCATACAGGTAACTGAAAGAATTCCATTATGTCTGCACAGCTTAGGGTAAGGATGCATCCAGCCAGTCTCAGCAAACAGTTGGTGGTACTTCTATTTTTATTTTAATATCTATATTTTTACTCCTTGTACATGTTGAAAGCTTAAGTTTAATATCACTATGGCAGTGTGTATTTATTTAAATTGTCTAGGCTTTTTCCTGGTTCAGTCCCCTGTTGCCTTGAATTATCATCCATAAGAAATAGGAAATCCATTTATCTGAGGCAATATCCAATCCCTCTTGACCGGCCTTCCTGCAAGGAAGCATGGCCTGATTGGATTATTAGATTACTCAATTAGAAGAACCAGCATGCCTCCACACACACACACACACACACACAAGAATACTTTCTGCGAGATTGTCGCCTCACAAATTACATGCCAAAACAGAAATGGAAAGGGCAAAGGGGGCATACTTTGCAAGTAAATAAGCCATATTTACAGGAGTTGCTTACCTGGAATAGGCACCATGTCATCCCCCTGATGAAGAACCCAAGAAAGTGCAAGTTGAATAGGGGTGCACCCATTCTTTTTAGCTAAGGCTTCAATTCGAGTGTAAAAGATCTTGTTGCACTCCAAATTCTCTCCTGAAAACCTTGGATGTGATATCTGATGAAAATGATAGGTCAGTTGGAGATTCTCTAGTTCATTGAAATAGAAACAAGAGTAAAAGATAGAATGAATTTAGAGTGCTATGATTCTTTTTCGAAAATATTAATTAAATAAGATATTCAAAACATGTGGATCCACCTCCATACCAAAAAACTATTTGCAGGTATACTTTCCACAACTGCCTTGCCTCCGAAAAAACCACGAGCAGTAGGAGAATATGGAACAATGCCAATTCCAAGTTCCCTGATAATCAAATCACGGATCACAACTATTCCATATGAGATGGGGAAAGAAAGAGAAAGGAACTTCAAAGAAGAAAAAATGAACTTCTGCAGATAATAAAGGAAAATTTACAATATGTTTTCAGAAGATCATTTTTTAATCCTAGGAAACAGGTTTATACATGTAAACTTACTTTAGCACATCAAATTCACATTAATTTGAGCATGACTCTTAGTCAAAAATTATATATAAAAAAAGGATGGTGGACCTAGATGGAAAAAAAATTTGAAGAACTGTTAACAAACCTGCAAACAGGGATTATTTCTTCCTCAATGTCACGAGTAAAAATAGAATATTCCATTTGTAAGGCAGTAACAGGATGGACAGCGTGAGCTCTCCTTATTGTGTTTGGGTTTGCCTCAGATAAGCCTACATATTTTATTTTACCCTCTTCCACCAACTTTTTAAGCTCTCCCATCTGCCAATCCAGGAGAAAATTACAACTTCATCAGCAGCACTTAGACCTAGGAACATTTGGATCCAACAACAGAGAATTCTAAACAGAAATTAGTAGACATATGATCCACATTTTTCAAACAGATAAATATATTAATTATCTCAGTGAAAAGGAAATAGAGAATAAAGATGCTTTACAGTCTCCTCTATAGGTACTGATGTGTCAATCCGATGTATATAATAGAGATCAATATATTCCACACCAAGCCGCATCAAGCTGGCCTCACAGCAGGAATGGACGTATTCAGGAGTGCCTTTCACCACAATTTGGGGACCTCCACCTCTGAAAAAACCAAATTTTGTGGCTAGCTCAATCTTGTCACGAGGCAACTGCTTTAGTGCCTGCAAGGTTCAGGGCCAGTCCATTAAATGAAAAGGCACCCAATCATTGTGGAAAGGTTTATCTCAAGAAATATCAGAAATATAAAAAAAAATCAGAAAAAAGTACTGAGAAAATGGTCAATAATAAATTAAGTGGAAATCAAGAACTGAAAATAGTTCAGCTGCAAATCAGCAACACTCAAAGAATCACCATTCTTAGAAGTTGATTACTACCCCTCATTTCACACTTTTTCTGAAAATGAAAATTGATTCTTTTTACCTCAAAATTTCTTGTTTTGTTTTATGTTTCATTTATTCCAATGTTGTATCCATGTTTCTTTTTCTTTTTAAATTTTTGGGGGATCCAGAAAACATGGGAATACAACAATTGTAGATGTTCCAACCTTACACTGTCATCTGATACCCTGTACTTGAGAGAGAGAGAGAGAGAGATGACCATTCTTTACGGAGTTTTAATGTGTCAAACCCTTTCTGTAGATGCTATCCCACATGGTAATTTTTAAAATTTATGTATGAGATACAGGATCCAATATTTGTAGCTGTGCCTTCACCCAACATCCACATTCAGCAATTCAAGTTTCCCGCATTACTAGCATAACTCTCTGTTATGCACGACATGCTTTGTAGCACCTTAAACACCATTGTGCGTTAAAAAAATGAAATTATATAATTAGCTATATTTCTATCTCCTTGGAAATTGCAATTCGACAGATCTAACACTTGGATGCATACCCATACCTGAAACTAACACCCAAGTCCATGTAACATTGGACATTCACTCATATACTCAAGTCACAAACCTTGAGGCCAATCACTTGAAGTTGCAAATATCACATCTTTTTTTAGTCAGTTCTACTTTTCCCAAAGCACAACCTTGATAAACATGTGTATGGTGGCATATCAAATAATTATGCAGCATAAAAGCTGAATTTAATTCAAATACAAAAGGAACAATACAATTTGCTGCTTTAGAGAAATATGGCCCCCTTTAGAACCCCAAATAGGGATAATAAAAATAATAATAATTAGGGTAAAAAACACTCCCCTCCTTTTAGGTTTACTTAAATGACACTCAAACCCATTTCTGTAATGAAAAAATATTTTCCGCTTTTGATAAACTGTTACTTAACGTTTTTGTTAAAAAAGACGTGAAAGTAACCCAATTTCGCATATTTTGATTACCAATCTTATTAAAAAATAAAAATATTATTTGATTTTCTTATTTTTTTAAATTTTTTATTTTTAATTTTTAAAAAATTAACTTTTGATAATTTAATTTTATTTTTTTAATTATTAAATAATTTTATTTTATTATATTTTTATTTTTATTTTAAATACTAAAATGAGAATGGTTGAGTGTTATTTAAGTTTAAAAAAAGGGCTGAGCATCATTTAAAATTAAAACAAAAAATTAAGTAAAATAAAAATTTTAAAAATAGTAAAAATACGTTATCAAAAGGTTAGATTTTTTATTTTTTAAAATTTTAAATTTTTTAAGTAAAATAAATATTATTTTAATTTTTAATCAAATAGATAACCTAAGCAACAAGTAAAATGGGGTTACGCTCATCTTTTCTTAACAAAAATGTTAAACAACTGTTAGTCAACAGTTAATCAAGATTGAAAATGTTTTTTCATGACAAGAATGAGACTGAGTGACATTTAAGTAAACTTGGAGGGAGGGGAGTGTTTTTTACCCTATAATTATTGTATAATAATAACAATAATATAATAATTGTTTGAGCCCACAAGAAAGAATTTGGATAAAAGACATCCATTTTGTATGAATTTTTAAATATTGATCTAATATTGCAAATGGGCCAGAAGAAAGACATTCCATTTGGTAACCTAAAAAATGAAAATAGCAAGACAACAATACTACCAGCAATCTTTCTATATATCAAACTTCTCAAGCACATGTCAAAGCTCACTATTGCAAACACTAGAATACATAAATTGGTCCATCAAAAATTTGCTAAAATAATTTTATCATTAGTGGGAAAAAAATGCAACTAAATCAATTGAAAGAGTATGACTACTACAAAGAATGTGCTATGGTATAGTATTTAATTTCTTCAACAACTTTATTAATGAACATGATCTTCCTATTATACATGAGGAGCTTGTATATTTATTCAAACAAAATTTGAATTAAAAATGATTCAATTTCTTATCCTGATATCTTTGATTCCATTTGTTCCTCTGTTGCTATGATAACTTCATCTTTCAAGTTTCATGATTATCCAAAATTCAGGGATACCACCTAAACTGAAAAGCATGTCCTTACGCAATTACCTTCCCTAGCAATATCTCATTGGCATGGTCTATACCATATATATCAGAGGTGTCGAAGAATGTGATTCCCTTACTGAATGCATACTTTATTATTTCAATTCCATCTTCTTCTGGAAGAGGAGAATTGTAAACTCCAGTAAGCCCCATGCAACCATAGCCCAGTTTGGAGACCTGCAAGACAAAGGGTTTTAGAATTTTATAAGAATGAAAACATGTAAGTAGCAAGTATCTCATCCCAAGCCGTAGTTTAACAAACTAAAGCTTCCGAGAGACACAATAAAGATAGAATAAAAAAACCCATAACCCTCTCTTTGCAGCAGGATTTTGAGGTATTTAGCAGCACCTTGAAAGTGCACAACTTGCTTCCTTGGTAAAATACCAAAGCAGAACATAGGAAAGAGCAGAGAAATACAAAAAAGAATAGCCTAAAAGGCCTTTGTCCCCAATCATTGGTAAGTTATCAAAGCACAACATAGTAAAGAGCAAAGAAGGATAAAAAAGAATGGCCTAAAAGGCCTTTGTCCAAAATAGCTTTTTAAACACATGTAAATAAAATTTCCCATTATGTCGTTCATTCCTTAAAGATGATTAATTTCCAACAGAACAAAAGAAGTGCCTCTTGGCTCTCGGGCCAACCCAAGTTACCAAACACACAGCCAGTCTACCAGCTACAAAATAAATAAATAAATGAACTCTAATTTTGCATTTAAATGAACTATCTACAAGTCAACCCACCCTCCCCCCCAAAATAAATAAATAAACAAATAAATCAAAAAAATACTGCAGACATGGTAAACCCGCCTTTCACAAGACAAATTAAGGACTCTAACATATAATATACAATCAACCTCCCAGCCTTCGTCAAACCAGGCCTCCATCCACACATACGTGTGAAAAAAAAAATGGAACATTGCATTACACACTTTATTCTTTGAAGCCAGGAAATCACACAACAAAACCAACACGAATACGTATCCTCTGTAAAAGTAAAAGATGGCATCTCCATTTGGTTGCAGGGGTGAATGAGTTATATTCACACCAAGAACTTCAATAGTTGAGAATTAAAATCCACCCAAAAAAAAATGTATGCATTATGGACAAAATATAATGCGCGGTCCATTTGGCGACCTAAACAATCCCCACTGAATATCAGCTATCGTAAAAAGCCATTTGAACTTTGAATAAGAGTTCTCCTCATCATGCTCATAGGAATTATTAACATGTCATTCCTATTTAAAACAGGGTCCGACCTTTGAATTGTTGATCAATGAATAAGTGAAAATTTATATTAACTTCTAGGAGCCAATCTGATGGCCCAAAACCCACCCGACCCTTCGGCATGTTTCAGGCAGGTCGAGAGGATCGAAACCACACGAAAGCGCTTCTACTAACAATGAAATTCAATGTTTAACTTGTTCAAATTTATGTTTAATGCTGACGTGTTTACTGTTTGCTTGATCTGTTTGTAATAAACCCAACTTCCATGGAAGTTAAGAACTAACACCCGTTACAGGGGAAGCCAACTTGCAGGGAATTGAAATTACTAGTTGTCAAGTTCAATATTGCATTTATACAGAATAAGTATGATATTGCAAAGATGTGAAAAAATTGGGAGATAGAAAAGGGATGCCGCCGAGTTTACCTCCAAACCCTGGCTTCCCAACTTCACTCTGGGCATATGAAATTCAGCCATTTCTCTTCAACCCTCTGCCTCTCGGATTTGCAATTTACTCAGCTATATAGGTTGCCGAGTGTTAGGGCTTTGGCTTCTCAGCCGGTTCAAGTAAAAGCCGAAGTACCGTGCTTCTGAATTTTCGGCAATGCTATCCGCACATTAAATAGGGGCTGTTTTTTCGAGTATCACGAAAAGAAAACAAAAGGGAAAATATTATATTTTAAATTATGATAAATTGCATAGTAAAAATTTGAAATAAAATTATTAAAGAAAAATCTGCGTTAAATGGATTTAATATTTCAATTAAAACATTCCTTGTAATGTCAAGAAAAAATATTTTTAAATATTTTAAAATAATATAAAATAAATTATTAATTAATTCTAAAAAGGAAAATGTTAGTTTTCACTTACCTACCCTCTCTCCCTCCTACCATGGACTTCTTGCCCACCTACCTCTGAATGTACTCGCCATCACTTGCAACTCAACTAAGGGGGCGTTCGGTTTGGAGATAGATATAGATTGATATGGTAAGTAAGATCAATTTTATCCTATTTGTATAATAATCATATATTTATCATACGTTCAGTTCACCTGATAACAATTCAGATAAAAAATAAATTACCAAATTACCCTTCCCTCACAGCTTTCCCTTTCCTCTGCTCTCTGGCCGATGACTGGCCTGTGCGTAGATCAGGTGCCCGTGTGAGCTCCGGTGTTCATGTTGCTCTTCGGCCAGCGACTAGCCTACACGCAGATCAAGAGCCTGTGTCCGCTCACGCTGTGCACAGATCCGCAGGCACCACGCCTGTAGAACTACAGGTGCCCGAAGCAGACGCCTGCGGATCCGTAGGCGCTGGGCGCCTGCAAATCTACAGGCGCATGAAGCAAGCGCCTGTGGCGTGAGCGCCTACAAATCTGCAGCCCCTGGGCGCCTGTAGATTTGCAGGCGCATGGAGCAGGAGAGGAGAACGGGGGGTGACGGTGTGAGAAGAGGAGAGCGGCGGCAGTGGTGAGGAGAGGAAAGGGTTGGCAGGGACAAAATTGTCCAAAAAAGTTTTTCACGCGTGAAAAAATTTTACATGCTCAGTACCTCTGGATAAATTTTTCACGCCTATGCTGATAAGTCAGCTGTCCAGATTTTTATTACGTCACGTTTCACTCGTAACGAACGCGTGATAAGGCTTATAAGGTAGGATAAGTTTTATCTTATCTTACCTTCTCAGCCCATCCGAACACTCCCTAAGGGGAGAAATTTAGTTTGGTCCCTCAAGTTTAAGCTCAATTGCAAAACCATACTCGTGGTTTTAATATTTTTGCAATTTCATCATTTTAATAAATTTTTGATAATTTTTTTTGCCAAAATATTTAAATTATGTTTGTAAAGACTAATATACCCCTTTTTACATTGTAACAAATGCCCAAATAAGATATAAAACCAATCGTATTTAAAACTTAATTTATATTACATCTAAAACCTGATTTATTTATTTACTATTAAATAAATAATAACTTTTTATATAACAAATTTTAATAATCTCAAATATTATTAAATCAACAATCAAATATCAACAATTAATTTCATGGTTATCAAGTTATTCTCCCCTTCAAAATCAATTCTATTCAATTTGAGAGAGAGTTTAAATTAAAGACTTCATTTTAATTTTAATTTTAGTTTTTTACAAAACTAATTAAAACTAAGTTCAAATAATTAAAAATAATTTCCACAAATTAAAATTTCCAACACTCACAATTTAAAAGTTATATTGAAGAATAATATTAATTAGTAAAGTGTAACATTTTATATGAAAAATAAATAATATATATGTAGCTCCCTCAATAGTAGTTAGCCATAGAGATTGTCGAACACTTGAAGGCAAAATGCAGAGATTGCTTAACCATTTCATTTGCTTCTTTCTTATAGTTTTGCACAATCTACAAACCCCTAATTGACTTTCAAATCATAAGAATGAAAATAATCATGATTAGGGACTTCCTCTAGAAAATTAAACACACTTTTAACTATTTATTTTTACTTAAATTTATAACTGTCTATTGGGTATCAATAAATGATAAATGACGTAGTATAACACTACTTCCCAGAAAAATTTTGAACTTATGTACGTTCAATTACCTTGTTTCTTCCAATATACAAATATCATACACAGCAAAACTAAAGATTTTTTATTTTATTTAATTACCAATAATATATTATTTATTTTTCCATAGAAAATGTTACGCTTTACTAATAAATATTATTCTTCAATATAACTTTTAAATTGTAAATGTTAGAATTTTTAATTTGTGAAAATGATTTTTAATTATTTGAACTTGGTTTTAATTAGTTTTGTCAAAAACTAAAATAAAAATTAAAATAAAGTCTCCAATTTAAACTCTCTATCAAATTGAACATAGCTGATTTTGGAGGGGAGAATAACTTGAAAACCATGAAATCAATTGTTGATTTAATAATATTTGAGATTATTAAAATTTGTTAGATAAAAAGTTATTATTTATTTAATAGTAAATAAATAAATCAGGTTTTAGATGTAATATAAATTAAGTTTTAAATATGATTGGTTATATATCTTATTTAGACATATGTTATAATGTAAAAAGGGGTATATTAGTTTTTATACACATAATTTAAATATTTGATAAAAAAAATTATCAAAAATTTACTAAAATGATGAAATTGTAAAATATCAAAATCACAGGAATGGTTTTGCAATTGGGCTTAAACTTGAGGGACCAAACTAAATTTCTCCCCTCAACTAAGGCTGTGCTTGATCTTTTATGGAGGAAAGAAAAAAAAAAGAGGGATGCAATAAAAAGGAAAATAAAAAAAAAGTAGTAGTATAAACAGATGTTTGTATTCTTTTTTAAAGTATTTTTGGGATGGTTCAAGTTTTTTTAAGTTTCAAAAAAAATAACAATATTCTCTTTGCCTTCATACTAAATTTTTATTTGAAAAAAAATATATCTATTATTTTTATAGGTTTTGTAAGAGAGAAAAAATATATTATTTTTTATTAATAGATTATAAAATTATCTTTATTATTAAATTTTATCAAAAAAAAATTAACTGTATTCAATTAAGTTCTCACAAAATTTATTTATATTTATTTCTATTAACCTTTCTTTATTTTCTTTTGTTTCATATTGCATCCTTTTTTTTCCTTTCTCCTCTGTAAGACAGGATAAGGCAGGTTTTGAAATAAAGTATATTGACCATATAGTGATTTAGATAATTATCTTGTTAAACAGAGGTGGTGGAAGTGGCAGTTAGGAGTGGTATTAAGGGTAGTATTATCCAAAGAAATTGGGTAGGGGTCGGATAAAATTATCCTAGGCCTCCTCCTAGTATAATTTATCCAAATTTGACTTTACTATTATCCAATCTCTCTCATGCTCGAACTTTATCCAATCCTGCCTTATCTTGCTTACTAAACATGAATCTAAATAGAATAAGGGTGAATAAACAATCATTATCCACCCTTATCTCATATACCAAGCGATCTCTTAGTTTACAGTTTATGGCCACTCTTCCCCTGGTTTAAGCTAAGCCGCCATGCTTTGTTGTGTGAAAGGGCATTTTGATTGTCCCCATTATAATGTTTTTGTTACACCCCAAAACCAAGTATGTGGCTGATACTAAAGCTGAATCATCAACTTCAGCAAACCTCAAATATAATAAAATATTATAATTTAAATAAATCAAATATAATATCAGACACACATATAAATAAAAGAATTTTGTTTGAAAAATAAATAAAACAATTCTAAAGTACAACCAGAGATAAACAATGTTGCCCATACTTAGGCTCGAGCTCGTCAGAGAAACTATGTACATGTTTAGTGATTGCATACAAGAAGACAAACCAATGCTATAATCTGAAAAATATTAAAAAAGAGATGAGTACAAAATTTAGTGAATAATAATACAAACCTAATTTTAATGAAATATGCATCGTAAAATGTGTCAAACCATATTAAAATTTAGACAGTAAGCAACTAAAGTATATCATCAGAAACTATAATATATGCCTCGTAATACTCAAAATGAGGTGGACCATTTGAACAGAATAGCATCTCAATGACAGAGCATATTTGCCAAAGGCATCACATACCAAAATAGAACCGCATTAGAACTCTTTTCTCACAATAGAGTGTATCATGTCAGATGCATTGAATATCACATTCCAGAATAGAATTTTTATCAATAGATTGTATCATATCACTGGCTAAGCACCTCAAGCAAAAGGTATCCTAGATAGAACTATTATAGACCAGACATATATCTCTCACTATATATATAAAATAAAGTTTATAAAGGAGGCATACTTCAAACAAGCAGTTAAATCAGACACTAAACAGATAGAGGTATTTCCTATGCATTATCTTTTTGAACTCCCATGTAACTCCCTCAGTGAGCTGATTCCTCTATAATGCTTTTATAGATAACACATCTTTGGATCGAAGTTTCTTTACTTTTTTGTCTAAATGGCCATGGGCCTTTCCTCGTATGTCAAATTTTGATTTAATTGAACATTTTGCGGTGCTATCTTATATGACAAATTAAGCAGATATTTCCTCAGTATAAAAACATAAAACACTGGATGTACCATCAATAATTCCAGTGAAAAGAGTTAAGCAAAAGTCACCATCCTACACGCTTATCAACAAAGAGGAAGAAAAGTTTAAAGTAGCAAACAGAAAACAAAAGAGAAAAGTTTGCTGCAAAGGTTTTGCTCAATTCATTTCACCAGGGCTGAAATCCATCAAGAGAGTATATATACACTTGAGAGTAAATCCAAAAAGAATAAATAATAGTGATGCATGTCTAGACACGTTTACAAATCTGCTACATGGGTAATAATCCCCTGTTATGCTCCTATAGACTCACTGTGAGCCAATGCCATATATACCACAGTAAAAGCTAATGCCCTTTCTGCTGGTGTGCTTCTGTAGTAGATAGGTTTCCTTCTTGTTTTATATTCTCCCTCAAACTGGTAGGGTTGTGAAGTATTGTGAGCTTAGACCTCATTTTAAGGAACTGCTGAGTAGAGACAACCTTAGTGAGGAGATCAACAATTTGTTCATCAGCTGGAATATGTTCTATTGCAATAGTTACATTGACTACCTTTTCTTTTACAAAGTGGTAGTCAATCTCAATGTGCTTAGTTCTGGCATGTAGAATAGGATTAGTTGTTAAGTGAACTGCACTCATGTTGTCACAGTATACAGCAAGAGGAGAGGTAGGCAGTTGTTTTAGCTCTTGCAAAACTGATTTAATCCAGGATAATTCAGCAGTGATATTGGCTACTGCTCTGTATTCGACTTCAGTGCTGGACCTTGAGACCACCTTTTACTTTTCAGAAGACCAAGATATTAGATTGTTGCCTAAAAATACACAATACCCACTAGTGCTCTTTCTATCATTTAGGTTTCCTGCCCAATCTGAGCTTGCAAAACTAGATAGGTGAAAGGAGCTGTATGAGGTGAAAGCAATTCCAAAGTCAATTGTTCCTTTGAGATATCTGAGTATTTGTTTCACTACTTACTAATGTGTGGCGGTTGGTGCATGTAAGAACTGACACACCTTGTTTACAGCATAACATATATTTTGTTTAGTCAAAATGCAGTACTGTAAGGCACCAACAATACTCCAATATGCGGTAGGATCTGGAAAATTCTCTCCATCATGCAAAGACATGTTAGTATGAGGTGCCATGGGTGTTCCAATGGGCTTGCAATCTCCCATGCCAGCTCTACTCAACAGTTCTCTAATGTATTTTTCTTGAGAGCAATGAAATGTATTCTTAAATCGAGTAACTTCTATCCTAAGGAAATATGAGATATTACCCAAGTCTTTTAAAGAGGACATGTTGTTGAGCTTATTCATAATCTCTTTAATTATTGAGCTATCTGAGCCTGTTATGAGGATATCATTTACATATACAAGGATAATTGTTATATGGCCAAGATAGTGTTTATAAAACATGGACAGATCAGATCTTGAGTTAGTAAACTCCCAGTCTATAAGACATGAGCTTAACTTGTTGTACCAAGCTCTGGGGCTTTGTTTCAAGCCATATATTGTCTTTCTTAGCTTGCAAACATAGGTGGGATGTTGTTTATCCTCAAAACCAGAAGGTTGAGCCATAAAAACAGATTCGATGAGATCTCCATTTAGGAATGCATTGTGTACATCTAGTTGCTTTATATTCCAACCAAAATTTACAGCTAAAGACAGTATAATTCTAACAGTAGATGATTTGACAACTGGACTAAAGGTTTCAAAATAGTCCACACCTGGTGTTTGATAAAAACCTTTTGCAACCAGCCTAGCTTTGCAGATTTCAAGAGAGCCATCTAATTTTAGCTTGACCTTAAACACCCACTTGCAGCCTATAACCTTTTGAGTGTCACCCCTGAGTACTAAGCTCCAAGTATTGTTGTGTTTGAGTGCTTTCAGCTCTTGGTGCATGGCTTCTAGCCGTTCTCTACTGTTTTTGGCTTCTTCTACACTTCTAGGCTCCTTAGGAATTGCACTAAACACCTTAGGTTTGAAGATTCCTGTCTTTGATCTTGTCACCATTGGGTGTATATTGTTTCCTCTCTGATTATCTTAAGCTTGTGCATCCTGTAAAACAGGTTCAACAGGTGATAGAGGAAACAATTCATCATGATTATTGAGGTCACTACTATGAGATGAGTTAGGATTGGATGGAAATGAGCTGGAGATACTCGAAGATGTTTGAGAGTGCTGCTGATCATAGAAACAGGGTCCTGGATTTGCTGATCTGCAGAATCCTGAGATGTCTGAGAAGAATTAGAGTTGTTGATCAAAGTTTTAAAGTCAGTAGCTAGAATGGAAGGGATTGTGAGTTGTTAGGATGGAACTTAAGGACTTGAGGCTAAAGAGTGTTAACAATTGACTGTTTTTGGAATGGAAAATGATTTTTTTGGAAGATTGCATCTCTTAAGATGTAAATTCTACAAGTTGTATAGTCTAAATAGAGGTATCCCTTGTGGTGAATGCTATTGCCAAGATAGACACATTCCTTAGTCTTGTGATCAAGTTTATGTTTTGTATAGGGTTTTAACCAAGGAAAACACAAACACCCAAAAACTTTGAACTTGTCATAGTTGGGTTTTGACCTTTCAAGCAATTCAAAGGGAATCTGGTACTGTAATGGTTCAGTGGGTAGAGAGTTGATAATCCTAGTGGCTTATTGGAAAGCATAGGGCCAAAAGGATTTTGGAACATGACTATGATTTAAAAGGTTTAAGCCCATTTCTACAATTTGCCTATTTTTGCATTCTACACGGCCATTTTTTTGAGGTGTGTATAGGCAAGAATGTTCATGGTGAATGGCTAGTGAGTTTAGAAACTTATGTACAAGCTTGAATTCTCCACCCTAATTTGATCTTATAGTTCTAATGCTTGTTGAAAAACTATTTTTGATCATCTTGTAAAATGTCTCAAAGGTTTGCAAAGCTTGGCTCTTGTTTTCTAAAAAATATATCTAGGTCTACCTTGTATAGTCATCTACAAATAGGATGAAGAACCTCACCCCATTTACAGCAGCAATAGGGGCAGGGCCCAGACATTATAATGAATCAGTTCAAAAGGCTTTGAGGCGCTATGATTAGAGATAGTAAAAGGCAATCTGGGATGTTTGGATTTTAAGCATACAACACAGACATCATTTTCATTTCTACCAGAAAGCATCAAAATTACAAGATTTATACATTCTTTGCATAATTTCATAGCTAGGATGACCTAACCTCGCATGCCATAAACTAGCATTATTAACATCAGAAGTGGAATTGAAAAGGAGACATTGATTAGGGAAATCAGACACCAAACCAAACAGGGAAGCAACTGATGAGACTCTAGGTTGAGATGGAGTGACGAATTTGTAGAGACCTTCCTCAAATCTCCCTTGCAGTAGAGGTTGAAGAGTTTTCGGTCCTTAATAACAAATGAAGAAGAGTCAAATTCTACAATCACGTCATTATCAGTACAAAGTTGAGAAACATTCACTAGATTTCTAGAAATTTTAGGAGTATGGAGGATTTGTTTCAAAAAAATGGGTTCAGGGTTCAATGATAGTGACCTCGAACCAGTGTAATGAATTGAAATACATTTCCCATCACCTACCATAACCTTGTTTTTACCTTTATACGAAGACGACGAGCTCAAATTTGTGAGTGAATGCGTGAGATGATTCGTAACCCCTGAGTCTAAATACCACTCATTGTTAAGAAATGAAGGTTGTGCAGGAAGCTATAGATCTACAGAGCTGGGATACGATCGGGCTGGAGCAAATTGATTTGAGCATGCTAGATCCAAGCCGGCAGTATTCAGGTTAGAGTAGACGAGGCTCTTCGAATATGAACCCAGTTTGGTGTGATGGGCTTGGACTTGGAATCCCGGGTTGAGCCTTACTTGAAGTTGGAAACATTAGAGCGCTGAGTGGCCCTGTTTAGAGTAAATCTGGCAACGGATCTTGTTTTTGGGGCGCCTTGTATTGAAGTTGGGGTGTGGGCCACGACCAAGCAACCTAGACTGAGGTCTACCTGGCTAACTCCCATTCCATTGTCTTCCTCCTTGTGAGCGAAGGTTTTGAGCGAACTTCTTCCCTGGCAGACGATTGTCCCTCCTAGCACTGGCTGATGTTAACAGCAGCACTGAGTTGGGCACTAAGTTGTGTTTGAGGAATGGCAAATGACTCGGCCATTAACCTTTTTCAAACCGATTCTCGAAAGAGAAGAGGAAACTCTAAACTTCCTTGATTCTTGGCTCGTTTGGATGATTATAGACCGAGACAACAAATGGATCATATTCCACCGACAAACCTTTTAGTAGATAGCCCAAATGATCACTATAGGGCACTGGTTACCCTATTGCAGCTAGGCTATCAGTCAATGACTTCAGTTGTCCCAGGTAGTGAGAAACAAAGTTTCTCCCTTTCATGAGTTGTTGTAGCTGGTGGCGAAGGTTCATCACCCTTGCAACGGTCGCTGACTCATAACGTCTTTTCAGAGACTCCCAGATTTCATAGGCAGTAGATAGGCCAACGATATGACTCATCGGCTCTGTAGATAAAGAGGTGTATATCCAGCTCATGAGGATACAATTTATGTAATGCCAAGTGTTGTGATCAGGATTAATGACTTTGCGGTCAGCATCTAGAAACTCTGGAGGTTCAACAGATTTGCCATTGATAAAAGAAATGAGGCCATAGCCATAAATGATATTGAGAAGCTGATTTTTCCACATTATAAAGTTACTCTCTTTGAGTTTGACAGTGAGAGAGTTGGTTACAAAAAAGTTGGTGATTTGGTTGATGATGGAGTTCAAAGGAGTTGTAGAGGCCGAAGTAGAGGCTGAGGCATTGGCTGTCTTACTTGATTCCATAGACATCCTATGTTAAACGTAAGCTGAGCAAATAGGCTTATGAAGACTTTGAGGGATAAACGTTCAATGGCAGCAAGCCTTTTATGGCTCTGATAACATATTAGCAAAAAGGAAGAAAAGTTTAAAGCAGCAAACAAAAAATAGAGGAGAAGAGTATGCTGTGAAGGTTTTACTCAATTCATTTCACTAGGGCTAAAATACATCAAAAGAGTATATATACACTTGGGAGTAAATCCAAAGAGAATAAAACAAAAGAATAAAGAATAATGATACGTGTCTAGGCACATTTCCAAATCTGTTACATAAATAATAATCCCCTGCTATGCTTCTATAGACTCACTGTGAGCCAATGCCATATATACCACAGCAAAAGCTAATGCTCTTCTGCTGGTGTGCTTTTGTAGTAGATAGGTTTGCTTCCTGTTTTATAATGCTTCAATATCTCATATGGGCCAATATATAAGGGATTGAGTTTGCCTTTCTTTCCAAATTTAACAACTCTTTTCTTAGGAGATATAATATATGATCTTTAACAGTAATCTCCTATTTACGACATTAGTGGTCGATATATACTTTCTGTCTGTTCTATGTAGCTAGGAGTTTGTCTCCAATTATTTGAATTGTATCCACTGTATCCTAAATCAAATCTAGACTCACGAGCGTTGGTTCACCTTCTCATATGCAATCACTGAACATGTATGTAGTTTATCTGATGAAACTAAGCTTAAGTATGGGTATTGTTGTTTATCTTTAGTTATACTTTAGAGTTGCTCAATTTATTTTTTAGATAAGATCATTCTATTTGTATGTACGTTTGGTGTTTTATCTGATCTATTTAAATTATAATCTTTTGTTATATTTGAAACTTTTTGAGGTTAGCGATCCAGCCTTAATACCGATCATATACTTGGTTTTGGAGCATGACAATTTTTTTTTTTTTTAGCCTAAGAACATGAGAGAATTATAACTTGTTACTCCGCGTTTCTCCACCCTTGACAACTCACATTGCTCTCCCTCTAATAGAGCCACGATCCTCTATGCATCTGCTTGCAACACAATTGAGAGGGTGCATGTTGGCTTGTGACACAATAAAGAGAGAGCAATAAGAAAGAGTAGTTTTTGGCAAAAGAACTAGAAATGCCGACAATAGAAAGCAATTGCTGTCGGACCTTTTCACCATCATGGTCCGTCAATTACCATTGAGTTCATGGTTCATCGTGGGTGTAGGCAGGCGAGCTAGAACTTGCTTTTTCCTCCCAATCCATCACTTGGAAGCCAAACGCAAAACATGAGACCCACAATTATTTAACCAGTTCAAATCCTTTCCTTTCTACTGAAATTGTGATACCAAACAGGTCAATTTATTGTTGCATTTATTTCTTTCCGTTTCCACTTAAAATATGCTTACCAAATGAGAGAGTCAAGTATGACTGAATATTTTAGTATATCCTTGCTTTCTTATCCTCACATTTAATTAGGCTGGGATACCCTTGAGAATTTCAGCCAGTTCAAATTTCTTCAATTGGAAAGTAATGACGGCAAATAGACCACTAAATGTTGACGGATTTGACTATAACTAGCTTTATCTCCATGAGAGGAGCATTGCTTGATTGGTGTAGAATGTCCTTATGAGAAGTCTAGATGAAGATCAGATGATCTCCAATCTCTCTCGGTACACAGAACAACCAATAATAAGTGCTGCACGCACAGATTCATTTTCATAGGGACAAAAAGAGAAAAGAGGAAAAATACAAGCCTCTCTCTCAAAAAGGTCCAGGTTAAGGAAAAAGATGGCTTGGGAGAGGGAGATCCAGGCTGATCAAAACTTCCAGAGGGAGGAAAGAATCAGAATTCTCATCGAGGGAGTAATCCTCTGAGGCAAGACCTACTCTTGCTAAATGTTATGCTGATGCAGGAGAAGTCTGTTGCTATAGATTTATGATTATTTAAATTTTTGATCCTCTAATCTATACAACATGTCTAATTCATTGGATATTCAAAGTTTAAAAAATTTCATGAAATTCAAATTTTAATTCTTAACTTTTTATTTTTTTTTTAATATAACCAATGGTAAAAATCTTACCGTGTTTAAGAAAAAAAATTAGATATAAAGAGATGAAAATATTTTAGGGATAAATAGTTTGAAAATTAATTAATTAATCAAAAATTGAACTTAAGCTATCAAAAATTAAATAATTAATATTGCTAGTAATTAAAATGCACAAAATAGTTTACACATATTTTATGTATGTCATTTAATTTGTACATGAAATTGATAAATCAAATTTTATGTCGATCTTGATATATATTTTTAAAAAATATAATTTAAAATTAATTTGTGAAATATACACATGTCAGCCATTTGAATTATATACAAAAAGAATAACCCATTTGAATTAACACGTTTATTGAGGGTCCAACAGGAGGTCTAGTTTCGGCTTTCGTGATTTAATTTCTGTTTTAAACTAGAAGCTAACTTGTGTTTATATATATATATATATATATATATATATATTATTTTATATACACTTTTTAAATAAATATAAAAATAAATAAATATATTTTTATTTTTTTAAAAAGTGTATAAAAAAATAATTAAAAGAGAAAATAAAAATAGAATAAAGATCAGAGAAAATAAAAAAGTGATAGCATGATAAAGAGCGGTAATAATATTTTTATATACTATTAATGTTTCTTAATTATTTTTTATCATTTTACTTTATAAATTAATATTAAAAATTATTTGATTAAAGTAATAATGAGTAAAATAATTTTTTATTTATATCCAATAACATTGTTAAATAATATCAAGTTTTATTTTATAACTACCAATTAAAAATTTGTAGAAAACAGATTTAATATTTCAATTTTTTATTTTGTATGGAGATTTTAAAAGAATAATTACTATAAATAATTTACATAAGATAACTAATAAATGCAACAATTAAATTTGTTAGAGAAAACTTAAGATTAAGAATGCTATTATCAAATGAAAGTAGGACAAATTTGTATGTCAAAAATTTTACACGTCAATTTTCTTTTATATATAATCAGATTTAATTAAGTTTAGTAGTTTGTTTAATATTTATATTAATAAAAAATTAAGAAGATATAGCATTATTATTATAAAATAAAATAAGGACAAAATTTTGTAAAGATAATTTTCATGAAAACAAAATTGATCAACAAATATTTTAAAAGATAGAAAAGGGATCGGATTGTATTGTAAAATAAAATAGGGTTAAAATTATCTAAAAAATATATTTGGGACAAAATTGTCAAATGAATATTTTACACTAAAATTATTCAAACAACATTGTCACAAGAACAAATTTACCTAATAAAAATTTATAAAAAAAATTGTATGCAATTGATACGTGCACCTGAGTCTACTAAAACTAATTCATCTATTATAAAATCATTATCAATTCTAAGCCTAATCTAAATTATCTATTTTTGTATCTTAATCCTACTTATCAAATCTAAATAATTTGTCTTGTCTTCTTCTACTATCTCTTTTCTTGATCTTTGTCTTATTTCATTATTGTGAATTTTTTTCTTCTTTCTATTTTCTAAGGTGTGAGTTTTATGTCAAATAATAAAGTCTTCATTAAAGAGTTTTCTTCCTCCAAGATTTGTATTTCCTTTTTAATTTCTTTTATTTCCTTTTGGAGGTCTTTAGTGGTTAATGCGTTGTTGCTGGATTTTTCTTCTTGAAACTTTCGTAATACATTTTTTATACTATATTCTTTTGTATTACTCATCCTTTTTGTCTATATCATTTGAATTTGTAGTTTCTAGTTGATCAATAAATTCCTGTAAAGATTTTTTGCTTCTCTTAAGCATGTTAATTTTTGGAAGTTCCAAGTTGCCCATTGTGGCTTCTAACCCTTGTTTTCTAAGATTGTATATTCTTAAATTATTTAATTTTTCTAGGCCAATTAATGACTTATACCATTTTTCCAATTTTTCTACTTCTTGTTTAATACTATAAGCAAGGCTTAGATATTTTTCTGATATTTGTTCGTGTTAACATGTTCACAATTATATATTTCCTTTTCATGATCTTGTTCTTTATTATTAATATGATTGTCACACCCCACCCCCGTAACTCGAGTAAGGTGTGACAGTGGAATAGGGTTTAGCAACCTTCGATATCCGGGATTCATTGGAGAATGACAAACCTTAGTCGACTATCGTGCCTGCTAAGTCCTCTGTATAATTTACATCCAAATAACTGAATTATATAACATAATCTGACATAACATAACTGAAGAATTAAGTCATTTTCATTACTAAAAACATAATTAATTTGAGTGACTTCTCTTTTTCCAAAATAAAATCTACATATAATACAATTATTTAACTTTGACTCCTCAAGCAACAACCCAAATCAGTTACTATTAATATTAGTAGGGTCCAACCTCTCTAAACTCGAAATGCTGTTGTACTGAATGCACGTGATGCACCTATGCACCTACAAGTCTTTACTGTTGAAACATGAAAAATAAATAAGTTGTAAGACTTGCGTCCTAGTGAATGGTCCTACAACTAAAACTAATAAAACAGGAATATGTTATATAATACTGTAAATAAAAGTAGCTCGTAAACTGGTATAACTGATATAGAATATCATATCGTGAGATATCAATTCACTGATCATAATTTAAAAACAAAGTTAATTCACCCGTTGAACCCGCAGATCCAATCATAGCAAAATATCTTAAATGGGTAAGGATGGAAGCAAAAATATAACGACTCTATAAATAAATATAAGGTCTAACGTGCACGTAAATATAAACATAGAATAATAAGAATCCACTGGGAGCTACTGGTCATGAGACTCATTTCATATGACACCACCCCCATGGACGAACACACATAGCTTGTTAGTGTCATAAGGCTCTACCAGGCAAATAATTCGTGTAGTATTGCTACACTAATCATGACTATCCAGCGAATTATCCAGGTGAATTGCAACATTTATATATATAACATATAGCGTAACAATGAAATCCCTGTTTCTATTTCATGTAGCAAAATAATCATAACATATAAATTAAAAAGGCATTTTAAAAATAAAAACTTTTGGTTTTTCAGGTAAAACCTTTTTTTTGTAAGAAGATATTAATTTCACTATTTTAAGAAAATATCGAGTTTAGGAAAAAGACCACTCACCTCTATTGATACTGTGCGTGTCCAGACTCAGTTCTGTTGGCTTCACTAACTAGCTGGTTTACTTCTCCTAAAGTGTAATTACATACGCTATCAATAACATATCAAAATTATGCATGAATGCATGAATGTGCTAGTGCATACATAAGATGTACTCCTAATTAGGTTATTTTCTACCATTTTTATTTTGGGTCAAAGTTTCTACTACATACGTATTCCAAAAATTTTCAAAATATTATTATATACTCATTATTAAGTTAGGTATACTAGGGTATACTCACGTTCATAAAATGAGTTATAATTTTTTTTTTTAATGAAAAATAATCGCATGTGTATTGGTAAAAAATTCTAGATTAGAGTTCAGGCAGATTTTAATGTCAGTTTAGTCTTATTTTTACTAAATTAACTTAATCAACTTCTTAGCAAAAATTAACATGAATTAATAAAAATTTAATATAAACTAATAGAAATTATTCCTTGATTTTTCATCATAAAAACAATAATTAATCCAAAATTTAAACCGATTAAAAGGATCTAAACTACAACTAGATGAGAAATTAAAAAAAATTAAAAAAAACATACCCGAATTCAACCAATTTCCCATTACCTGAACTTGGTTTTCCGTCATCTGCTCTTCCCTCTCGAGCTCTCCCTTCTCTCTCTATTTTCATCTTCTCTTCCATTTTCTTCTTCTCTTTCCTTTTTATTCTTCTCTTTCTTTTCTTTCCTTTTCTTTCTTTCCTTCTCCACCGTTCCTTTCTTTCTTGCTTTTCTATAAAAGCACCAAATGTGAGAGCATGAGGCCTCACATCAAATTCTTCTCCTCTTCTCTTCTTCTTTTTTTTTCTTTTGTTTATTTATTTATTTATTTTATTATTATTATTTTATTTATTTTAAGTAATTGTTAACCCTTTTTACTCACAAATATTTTGAGACTTTTTAAACTAAATTTAAATTACTAATAATCTCACTAATCATACTAGTGCAAAATACAATATAAAATACATGATAAGGATTTGGGTTTAGGATGTTACAATGATGGGCTGATTATTTCAAAAATATCTAAATCTAAGCTAGTTTTTTCATTACTAAATTCATTTGTATCTATTAAGGTTTTTATTATTTTGTCTTTTATATCATTACCTAGGGTTAATGCCTTAATTTTCTTTTCTATTTTACACTTATCATCACTATAATGTCTATACCTACCGCTTTTATAACATTTGACATTTCTTTTGACTTTTTTCTTTGAATATTCTGAATATTTCTTTTTATGTCTTCTTTTCCTATTATCTTCCTCAAATTTCTTTTTATAACATTTTCTATATATCTCTTAAAATTTCTTCTCTTAGTCTTTCTAGAATGTGCTATTATTTTCTTGTATCCATGTTGTTCACAAAAGTCTTCTAATTCCTTTCTATTGATTTTATTTTTGCCTTTAATTTCATATTTGTATATAGTGCTAAACCTTTAGCATTTACTACAGCCGTAATTTGGCCATAAGTTAATTGCTAATATGGAATATTACCATTGTATATTGTTATACGTCTCTGCCTAACATTTTCAACAAATAATCTAAGTAATCTTGCTACAAATCTTCCTTTCCAATATGTTGAATTACAATCATCTTCATCTTTATATCATCTAAAAGTCTTGCAAGGAAGGACAAGTTAAATTAGACAATATTTCTGAGATTTTTTTTTGAAAAATTTCAAGGTGTCCTACAAAATGTTTAAGACTTGCATAGATCAAAGTATTTACGGTATCATATTCAATTGATGTTCCTTCTACTATGATTTCTTGTTTAATGTTAGTTTTAATTAGTATGAAATTTCTATTTTCCTTAGTAAGATAATTATCCCACTAATTTTAAGCAATCCATTAAAACCATAGACTATAGCTTTTACCATATGTTATTCTTTGTCAATTATTTTCACTTTCACCGCTATTGAATAAGTCATCATTTTTGAACAAACTCCTACAATTTAGTGATCACTTAATGTCACGATCCAAAATCGGATACGTGACCGGTGCAAGAATCAGAATAAATCCCAACCCATGCAAGCCTAACAGAAACACTAAATCTAACTAAAAAACAGAAAGTTTGATATAACTCAAATAAAATTCAAACCGCGCTAATTGAAATATCAAACACAAAGTAGAATCCTGTCTGTAGTCAAATGGAGCATACTAAAATCCCAGGAATACAAAGTCTGATAAAACTGAATAACCAACTCTGAACAGAAAAATCTAAACAAAATAGCTGATGCCACAGACTCCTCTCAGCAAGTAGGATCCACTAGATCAGCGTACTCAGAATCTGAAAAAAAATAAGGGTGAGTCTATCGACCCAGTGAATAATAATCTGCATTTACAAGATCAAAGGACATGTATACAGTTATAACAGTAATTTTCTACAACATATTTATTTTTCAAACACTTTCCATCATTTAGGGAGTTCGTAATTCTGAACATAACATATATCAGGAAACTGAACGGCGACACACAGTCAGCCGATAACCAAGGCAGCGACACACAGTCAGCTGATAATCAAAGCAGCGACACACAGTCAGCTGAAAATGGCAAAAAATGCCCAGGTAACCAAAATGGCAACATATGCCTTGATAACTGAATAGCAACATATGCCCTGAATAACAGAATGACAATATATGCCTTGAAAACTGAAATGGCAACACATGCCCTGATAACTGAATGGCAATATATGCCCTGAATAACAGAATGACAACATATGCCTTGAAATGTCTAGCACTGTCACCCCTACTAGATGGGACTCGTACAGAATGCAAATCATGCTAACGTATACTACCGTCAGCTGCAGTATTCAAAATCTGAAACTCCCTCAAAATAAATATTTTCCAGATTTAACAGAACAATTAACTGAATAATTATATGCACTGATATAAAACTGAGTCAGATATAAATGACAGATAAGTTTCCAAAACAAATTCAGAAATTACATGCATGTCCCTTGTCATATAATTTAACAAAAATTTAATCAGATTTGCAGAAAATCAGGTAATAATAATAAAAAAATAGATTTAAATTAAATATGAAAAGCAGAACGGCTCATAAATACACATTATTACTCATAGAACGACGAAACCGAGAAATTCAACACTCGACGACACAGCTCAACCAAAATCGTGCGATCAATCTAGAATCAGGAAATAATAGTATAGCTAAATTGATATTTCTAATAATAACAATTTAAATTCAAAAGTAAACAAATTTCTAGGTTTTTTTTTTGTGCTCGAGCCCCTTACTATAATCATTTAAGAGAGTGAACTGGCCATGAACCGGACTTATTTCCATCAAAACCAATAATACTTTAATTTCCAAAATATTAAACCTACTTAGAACTAATTTAAAAGTACTGAACCGGCCCAAGAGAGCACTGAACCGGCCTCTAGAATATTGAACTGGCCAAAAATTATGTGAACCAGCCTGGTTTCTGTTGAATCGGCTGGTTCTATATTTTAATTTAAAAAAAATCACTGAATTGGGCTTAAATTTTGTACAAAAATAATGAATTGAACTATAAACAATTAAATTATTTAATTATTAATTTTTCCTACCCTTGAATCGGTGGAAAACTGGTTTACACTTAGGTGAACCAGTCAAATTTCCATTTATTCCTCTATCTTTTTTATATATATATATTCTGGACCTGGGCTTCGGCTGATACCCAACCCAATGGAACCCAGCAGTCCATGGAGAACAAGGCGGCCCGTTTGTGGCCTAGAAGCTCACAGGCCCACCCAATAAGCCTAACCCAAAAACAGAGCCCAAACCCACTGCCAGACCCGGAACCTTTCCGGGTCTTTCTTTTTAACCTGATAGAAATTGTAAATCAAAAGGAAGGATAAAACAACTTACCTAAAGTTTTTCCTGGAAATCAAATTGGTTGGTGTTCGTCGGAATTGCTGGGCGACGGTGGCCAGTTGAGTAGATCGGTCGGCCGCTACTAGATTTGATCCTGATCTTCGAACAACCTGGTTTGTCCACCAAATCTGAAAACTCAAAGATTTCTGAGTTTTTGGGAGAAATTAGTAGAAATTGGTTGAGTGGTTTTGCTTTGCCACTGCCCTCGCTTTGATTTTTATACAAAATTTGAGCAAATCTCAAACGATTTGCTCGGATTCTTGGTTTCCAAATCCACGGACAATCCGATGGATCCGAATCTGGAAAATATTTGTTTTCTTGCAAATCAGTCCCTGGACTTCCAGATTCATTTCGATTTAACCTGTACTGTTTTTGATTTGTTAAATTTTGGCCTATAGTTAAAAGAATTATATAAATACCCCTAAATTAGGGGTATTACACTTAATCCATCTATATTCCACATTATTATAGTATCACCGTAAAATTGTGTTCAATTTCTAGTATGATCTTCTTTGTATTGCATATTTGGAAAGGAAGATCTAGGATAATATTTTTTTGTGTTTCCAAATCTTTTATAAGTATTTTTTATTTTATTTTATTCAAAAATTATTCTTCTAAATTTTCTATCTCATTTTCACTTCCAGATTTCTCAGATTCTTCCTTAATTACACTTAATTTAGATATTTCTAATTTTTTAAGTTTTTCTTTAATATTTTCTAAGAGTTGTGGATCTAATGTAGAAGGTAGTTTAAATTCTTCTCTTGCTAAATTGATAGGTTTAAGTAAGGGTTTTGACAATTCTGGTTTGTTGTAGTTTTTTCTAATCGTGATTGCCATTTACCTTCTTGTCTTACTAAACATTTTACGTGTTTTTCTATATTATAAAGCATTAAATTAGAGTAATTGTTTTATTCATATACCTTTTTAATATCTTCTAAACTTGTTTGGATATCTTTTAATTCTTGTCTTTTAGTCCTAAAAAAGGCTACAAAGACTGAATAATTTTTTACTTGAACATTTATTCTTTTCAAAGGCAAATGTTCTAAATTTTCCCTTTTGGGCCATTGTGTTAGCATATATTTTTTTTTCTCCTGATGTAGTACAAAGATTTTCTTTTATTTTTTCATAATATTGTGTTGGAATTATTTCTTTTAGATGCAGTTGATATCTGCAGTTGAGTCTACTAAAACTAATTCATCTATTATAAAATTATTATCATTTCTAAGCCTAATCCTAATTATCCATTTTTATATCTTAATCTACTTATCAAATCTAAATAATTTTACCCTCCTCCTCCTTCTTCTACTATCTCTTTTCTTGGTCTTTGTTTTATTTCATTATTGTGAATTTTTTCTTCTTCTATTTTCTCATGGTGAGGTTTTACATTAAATAATAGTCTTTATTAAAGAGTTTTCTTCCTTCAAGATTTTTATTTTCTTTTTAATTTCTTTTATTTCCTTTTGGAGGTCTTTAGTGGTTAATGTGTAGGTGCTGGATTTTTCTTCTTTAAACTTTTGTAATACATTTTTATACTATATTCTTGTGTATTAGTCATCCTTTTCTTTATGTTATTTTAATTTGTAGTTTCTAGTTGATCAATAAATTCCTATAATGATTTTTTTACTTTTCTTAAGCATGTTAATTCAAAAGAAAATTAGCTAAAAATAATTCAAGTAAAAAATATTTTAAAAAGAGAAAATCAAAAATTAGATGATTCAGTAATAGCAAATAATTTTTAATAAAGTTTAGAATTAAGGCAACAAGAATTATTTAGACAATACACTACATTAGATTAATATAATTTGACATGTTATTTTATATTAAAAAAACATATAAATTCTAGAAAGGGCCAAAAAGCCATATTTACATAGTATTTTTATAATGTGTCATCGTTAGGTTACTTAGAAAATTATCACGTATTATCGCTGTCATGTACGGATAAGATTCGATTAAACTTGGTAAAATAAAATTATTTTATTTGCCAAAGAAATTTTTTTTTTTTTTTGGCGTACATAACAAGGAGCAGAGGAAACGCATGGGCATCTGATTTACAGGTGGAGCATCATTCCCGTCTCTTCTTCATCACTGGACAGACGAAAGAGAAAAATGGTGGCTCGGAAGTTTCTCGTTCGCCACGACGACTCCGACTTCGCAGTCGACTATGACACAGACGACGGCCTTGAAGTCTGTCTCTCCATCTGCACCTTTTCCATTTATGCCTGCTATATATCTGGCAGTTTCTGAAGTCTTTTCCTCTTACCTCTTCTTCATATCCAGGTTTTCAAGTTCCAGCTTTTCTCTCTCACTTCTATACCTCCCGATGAACAGAAGGTTCGCCATTCTCTATTTATCAGTGTTATACGTGTTCGTTTCAATTATGTACACTCGATTAATTGTGATTATTGATTTATCGATTTAGATATTGGGAAGTGACGATGATCGTGCTGTATTGGACGACTCCGATCTCGTCTCCATCTCCGAAAGGCTTCGATTGGTATCTGTTAACGGTCAAGTCAAAAAAGAACAAGACTTGGGCGGTCATGGTGCTGAAATGGAAAAATTTGATGAAGAATTGGCTCGGATGTTGCAGGTTATTCGCTAAATCAGACTTGAGTTTCTCGAGATGCTCTTCTTGAAGAGTTCTTGAAAGTCTGTAATTTTTTTGTTGTAAGGAGGAAGAAGACGCGCTTATGTTTCAGCAATTTGATCGTGAAGAGGAAATTGAGAGGAGGATACGGCCTTACATCAGTCAAGTTCTAATGGTAATTGAAATTAGGATCTTTCTGATTCTATTAGTTCCTTTAGTTATCTCTCCTACTCTGCCTTTCTTCCTTCGAATTGCTGAGTGTAAGAAAAAGAGTAAAGCTTTCGCTTGTACAATCCAACCGACCTGAAAAAATGAACAGTATTATCCTTGACTTGAAACTTAAGAAATATCGAGTTGAAAGTAAGCTTTTTGAAATGGGAGATTTTTGGAAATATTGTCAGCAGAAATGGTTTGCTAAATGCATTGTCACTTTATTTTATTACTATAGTTTTCAACGTGTAAAGTAATGTAAAAATGAGCAGTATTATCCTTGACTTGAAACTTAAGAAATGCCCAGTTGAAAGTAGGCTTTTTGAAATGGGAGATTTTTGGAAATATTGTCAGCAGAAATGGTTTGCTAAATGCATTGTCACTTTATTTTATTACTATAGTTTTCAACATGTAGAGTAACGTAAAAGGAACATCGAACTGGCTTCCAGTTGTTTTGTGTGTGTGTGTGTGTGTTTTTGTGTGTTACATTTTTGCCTGTTTTCCTATGGGAAATTCATGCACTTAAACATAGTGAGCTATGCACCTGAATTAGATGATTGTTTGGTGGTTTAATGCTTCTATTGTTGGATGAAGGAAATTATGAGGGACTATTCCAGATCTTTCTGGAAGTGATGGCAATTAATTTGAACATAAAGCCTTGTTCTTTTAATAAAATATATAATGTTAGGAGAGTGAGGAAAAGTTTTACTCACAATTTTATTTTTTCCAATACATGCTTACGATGAATATAAAGACTACAATCAATACAAAGAAGGCCAAAATCCCTACCTAAATTTACACCAATCATTGATTTATGCAAATCTCTCTAAATCTCTAAACTATGGAAAATAAATTAAATAGCCTAGGAGTGGATAAGTTTCCAAGAGTACACTAAGAGGAGATTTGAATTGACATGTTTTGAAAGGCATCCTATTAATCAAAGAAGCTGCAGTGAGAATGGCTTCTTCCCAAAAATGCTCTGGAACTCTAGTTGTGAATATAAGAGCTCATGCAATTTCTAGAAGATGTCTGTTTTTTCTTTTGGCCTCTCCATTTTGTTGAGGGTTATCAACACAAGTTGTTTGATAGATAACCCCTTTTTCCAAGAGAAGTGATCTAAAACTAAAATTGACAGATTCTTTACCATTGTTAGTTTGAAGAATCTAGATCTTTTTTCTGACAATCATGTTGTAGAATTGCTGAAATATTTGTGAGACTTTAGATTTATCGTGTAACAAATAAATCCAGCACACATATGTATGATCATCAATAAAACTAATGAAACATGTTGCTCTTGAAAAATTTTTGTCCTTGCAGGTTCCCATAAATCACTGTGCATAATAGAAAAAAGGTTGAGATTGTTGTAGGCTACAGAGTGAAGATTGGTGCCTGATGTTTTACAAAGTAGCAAATATCACAGTGGAAAGTGAAAATGTCTTTATTTTAAAAAGATGTAACAACTTGCTCAAATATAGGAAAATTGAGGCCCAGTGCGATAACATAATATCTTTATTACTAGAGGAAGAAACATTCTTAGAAGTGTGAGCCTGTCTATTACAAGAGATGTCACCGTCCAAGTAGTAGAGTTGACCAACTTGTCAAGCACTACCAATTGTCTACCATGAAGTTACTTCTTGAAATTCACAAGAAGAAGATAATTTAGCATTACAATGAGAATCCTTGGTGAGTTTACTAACAGACAGCAGAATGTGTGACAACTGAGGAGCATGTAAAACAGAGTGTAGGGTCAAAGTATCTAAGAGAATAATTAACCTTTTTTCCTGCAATGGGAACAAAAGAACTATCTACAATTCGAATTAGAATGACCAGGACAAGGAATATAGGTAAATAGAAAGAATAGATGTGAAAGACATTATATACTGTGAACCTGAAAATCTATTATTTAAAGTGAGAATTCAATTTAGATGTAGGGCAATAGGCCGGAGAGGAACTCAGAACATATGATGACTGACACAAAATACTATACCAATGCTCTATTTGTTCTTTATTGAATGCGGTAGACTCTGCTTCAGAAGTATCATGACTATGTACCATGGCCTGTAATCCACGCCCTTTCCCATGTTTAAAGTTCTTTCCATTTGAAGGCTTTCCATGTAGTTTCCAGCATGTTTCTCTAGTGTGTCTAGCTTTCTTGGAATAATCACACCATCGATTGTCATATCACTTTTTTTCTTTTTGTTTCCAGTAGAATCAGATGGTGCACTGTCTTATTACTGACTAATGTAGAGTTCTCTACAATGCGCTTCCTAGAATCATCTCTTTTTCACCTGGAAGTTCCCTTTGGCTTTCTGCTCCTCTAATAAGGGTAAAAGTTTTCAGCAAGATCATGGAAGGGTTCCTTACTTAGGACACGATCATACACCTGTTTATATTTAGAATTGAAACATAGAAGAAATTGAAATACTCTCTCATTCAATTATTGTATTCAATTTAATGTATCTTCAGTGGATTTCATCTTGACATTTTGATACATACCAACTTCAGTGAAGAGTCCACGAAGATTGCTGTAATATTGAGTAATAGTGGAGCTGCCTTCGTCTTAAAGATTTCTCTCTTACTTTGAAAGACCTGAGAAGTGAAACTTAATTTTGAGTAGGTTTTATTTATTGCCATCCAAATATCCTTAGCTGTAGGCAGTAACAAGTAAACTCCACTAATTTCAGGTTGCATAGGGTGTAGAAGCCAGGTCATAACTATGGCATTTTCAATTTTCCGAGTATTATAAGACTTGTTGGTTTTTGATAGTGTATTCTCAGTACTCTTCACATATTTATACTTTTCTTTACTCTTCAAAAAATCAGTGACAGAATAAGACCATTTCATAATTTTTTTTTCCATTCAATTTTACAGTAGAAATTTGAAGAGAGTGATTGTCTATGGAAGTGGACATAATTTCTGTTGATTCAGTAGTCATGTATAAGAATACAGAAGGTACCACACTTACCACACATGTAACCAATTGTAGGAAATTCAAGGGTCAATTACTGATACCAGCACTGTGCTTAAGCCAAATAGGGCCTTATATTAGCTGACCCAATTTTTGCCCGTTTCTGCTTCTAATATGCGAAAGCACTCCTACGGGGCCCATTCCGATCAGTTTCAGAGAGCTTCAACAGATCCAAGCAAGTGCCTAAACCCTGTTAAGCAGAACTGACCCAGGATCCAACCTTGCATGTTCAGAACAGAGATGCACTAGATGAATCCACCTCTAACAATCAAGGTGCATTGATTGATGAAGACAAGCCAATGAAGAAGTTTGACGGAGATGTTGACCAACAAAGATGAGCTGATGAAGAGGTTTGACAATGACAATGCAATAGGGGCACCGAAATCTGCAGCGGCACGGGTAACTAAAGATGGTGTCTCCCGATCTAACAAAATGTACCATACAAAACACAGAGAACAGTGCTACAACCCACACCAAATGCACCAGAGAACAGTGCGACTTCCTTTGAACAAGGACTTCAGTTGACGAGATTGAAAGTCACAATCAACAAAAAAAGAGGGATGGGAGTAGGTAACTGTAGCTAGGGTTTTTTTAAGGCTCTGATACCATGTTAGAAGAGAGAAAAAGTTTGATTCACAATTGTATTTTTTCCATTACATGCTTACAATGAATTTAAAGATTACAATCAATACGAAAGAGGAAAAAATCCCTGCCTAAATTTACTCTAGTCATTGATTTATACAAATCTCTTTAAATCTCTAAATATGGCAAATAAATCAATCTCTCTAAATCTCCAAAATATGGAAAATAAATCAATATATAATTATGTTACTTTTGCATGCTGATGGTGCAGTATGAAGATGCAAACCGCCAGGAGTCTGCTCGGAGGTCAGTGCCTGTGGAAAAACTTGAAGAAAAAGCATTGGTTTCTTTGGCCAAGGTTGAAAATTAATGTCTTTTATGCTCATTTTCATTTTTTTTAATAGAGTATTATACTTGTTTATGTTATATTTTTATATACTACATATGTAATTGGGGACCCCATGTCTGTACTTTCTGATGAGAAAATCAATTGCATTGACAGCCTGGTAACTGAAATAAAAGAGGGCAGTTTAGTTCAATACCATTAAATGTGTCCTTAAGAACTAGGACGCAACTCAAGCTTAGCAATTTTTATTACAATACGCAAACAAGAAAGCTTAGCAATATTTTTTTTGTGTTTTAAAGTAAAATGAAGAATTCTTGAGAACACATTTTAATGTCGAAAGTAAACAAGTATAATGGAAAATTCTCAAATGTTATGGTAGACAATGTTTGGGAAAAATATTTAGATGGAGATTACTCTCAGACTTTCGAGCACAAAGAAAACATATAAGAAGAAAATTCAATATCTCTGGATGTAAAAAACTTTGTCCAAGAATTACTAAACTCAATATAGTTCTTATAAGCTTTTCATAAAAATTATATATATTTTTAGTTTTCCTTAAAGCATAGCCTTGTTTGTGTAATATTAGCTAAATGATTAAATTTATTGTGAATAACTAATCATAAAGAAAATATATAAAAGGGCTAATAGTAAGGTGTTGAAGTTATGTGTGCCACCCATTGATTAATAAACAATTACATTATTAGGTAGAATTAGGAAATTAATAAGGAAATCAACTATATAAATAAAGGTATTAAAAAAACCATACAAGGAATTCAGGGGAAAAAAAAATAAACGTGCATAATTCAACCTAATAGCCTTCTCCATCAGTTCACCAAATTAAGCAAAGAAAAATATCAATTATTTGACTTATAAATTTAGAAACTAGGATGAAAAATTATTATGCGCGAGTAAATCCGGTAGCCTCTCCATATACTATCATGTAAAGAAAATTCCAAAAAGCTAACCTTGTCACCTACACCTACACTATATAATTCCTGGGAAAAAGAAAACCTTGTCACCTACACCTACACTCTATATTATCCTGGGAAAAAGAAAGGTCTGTATAATTCAACCTAATAGCCTTCTCCATCAGTTCATCAAATTAAGCAAAGAAAAATATCAATTATTTGACTTATAAATTAAAAATCTAGGAGGAAAAAAATTATTATGCACGAGTAAATCCAGTAGCCTTTCCATTACTATCATGTAAAGAAAACTCCAAGAAGTTAACCTTGTAACTTACACCTACACTATATATGATCCTGAGAAAAAGAAAGATCTGTGTAAGGAGAAGTGGAGAAAAAGGAACCCGCATGAACCATGAAGTATCTCCATTATTAAAGGCATTTTGAAATGCCTCAAGTAAGACAAAAAAAGATATAAAATCCTAATTCATAATTGACATTCAACTTAATTACAAATAAAGGATATGTTTTAAAATAAGGCATTAAATTAATTTAATTTCATTTTCTCTGAAAAATAATTTATCATGGCTTTTTTTTTTTTTTTTTTTTGTGGGGGGGGGTGGGGATTGATCTCAATAGAAACTCCATAAAAGTGAGATGGGGAAAAAATGTGCATACATTATAACATGAACCTAATAGCCTCCATCTATTCAGTAAATAAAGAAGAAAACATTGATTATTTGATGTGGGGTACTAAAATAGAAAAAGAAAAAAAGGTAGAAAAAAATTAATTTGCCAGATACAGAAAAATGTTAATTCTTTGAAGTGGAAATTTAACGAAAAGGGAAAACAAGAACCTGTATGAATAAATATGATAACCATCCTCATAGCCTATATGTTATCCCCCCCCCGCGCCCCAAAAAAAAAAAAAAGAAAGGCTGCAGTGAAGGGGTGAACGAAGAAATAAATGAACATGCATCAGTGAACTGAGTAGTGTTCTCCATCTATTCACCAAAGAAATTTATTATTGCAATAGAAATTTTAAAGAAAATAACAATGAAAAGGATCCTACTTTAAGGAACAATAGCTTCTCCACATACCTATAAATAAAATACTAAAATCAATTTATACAATGAGACTCAGACCTTGGAATGAGTAGGTGGGTTAAGGAAAGTTTGTAATGCACCAGTACTGAGGTAAGCACTTTGGTTAGAGTCAGTTCTGGTTTGAGTTCCACTGCAGCACTACAAGATATTCTAGTGTCTTCACCAAATTCCTTCTGCTTAAAGAGAAATTTAATCTTGTGTGTGTGTACTTATGCACTCTCTACCATTGATGATAATGATTGTTCAGGCAGAAAGCATTAATTGAGTTTCTGTTTCGGATCTATATATGTTGTTGTTTCTAAAACAAATTGTACAAACTTATTAGAAGAAAAGTACATGTCTAATTTTTTCTTCTTATGCTTCAGGAGGGAAATTTTAAACCAACACAAAGTGAGCAAGACCATGCTTTCCTCCTGCAGCTGCTTTTTTGTTCAAACAATCATTCAGGTGCCTATTTTTCTTTAGGATTTTAAAACAGATATATAATATTGTGGAGATCTGTCCTTACATTATTATGTTGCAGTGTTGTAGGGTGCTCAATAGGGTTGATTGCCATGATGAGACCAAGTACTCTGCACATTTGAGTTGTCCTCTCGTTTCTTCTCATAGAATGAATGGATTATTGAATTAAACTTTTCTCACAGCAGGACACTGATGACGACTGCCTTGATGAATCCAACCTGGAACATAAACTCATTCTTGACACTATTATCTTGATTTCTTGGAAGTGGATATGAGACATTTCCAAAAGGAACAATTTGGATCCTAAAACTCAGCCCGGGTTTTTTTTTTTTTTTGGGGGGGGGGGGGTGGGGCACTTGGCTTGGATAGGTTCTTACTTTGAGTAGGATTTAGTTATTTTGGCTTAAAAAAATAAAATATTGAAAAACGAATAAAAAGTTTTGGCATTAGTCTAACACGTGCTTACAGTCATCTCAGTGTGCAAAGCACGGATTATCTGAGTGTGCTGCTTTCATGCGCATATTTATTGGGCTGTTTCTTCAAGTTTCAGGCTTAAAGAAGCCTCTTGATTTTAAATTATTCAAATAGGATTATGTTTGATCATTTTGTGCTATTACAGCAATATTTTGGCTGGTCATCATAAAGACCCTTTCAGTTTTTAGTTCACTTTTTTTCTGTATTGGCTATGTGGGGATTGTTTGTTGCTATTGTGTCATTCCTTTATGATGTTATTGTAATTGGGTTAATTAGCATTAGTTGTATAATGGATGTTTGTCACTTCATGGATTTCATTTTAACTGCATTATTTTGCGTCCAAAATGATTATTAGAAATGATCTATTGTCCAAGGACTAATCACAACCAAGCTAGTAGTTTTAGAATCTTGCTATTGCTAATAAGTGTTTGTTTATGTCCTGATGTTACAGGTGGGTAAATGCACCTCCTTGCGATGATTGTGGCAGTGAAACAATAAATAACGGAATGGGCATTCCGCTTCGCTCTGAATCTGACTATGGGGCATCACAAGTGGAGCTATATCGGTATGACTAGATGATCCATTAATACCTAACGAGTCGTTTTTTATCCTAATTTTGAAGGTTTAGCAAATCTATACCTGTGGTCTTTCCACAGATTTTATTTTATTCCATTTCTTTATCATAAATTCTTGTTTCAGATATCCAGTGATCCTATAATTATGGGCTTGCCCAGAGAGAGGTTTGTGGGCTCATGAGACGTAGTCTTGTATATTACATCAGAAAGGCATAAATGTGATGAAGTATGCCTAGGAGAACTTCTAGTGAAGAAAAATGTGAAAGTTACTAAATGAGAAAATCATATTGGGCCAATATTTCTATGATATCTGCCATATCTATGGTCCTATTGAAAGAAATATTGAATATTTTAATCTGAAATTACTTCAGTAGTGATAAACTTGCTTGCATGAATGATTGGAGATTTCACGGTTTACAGATAAAACTAGAGATTGTGTAGCTCACCATGTGATGGAGTAAAACAAGAAAGTAATAGGGAAGAGTAGAATATAGATTAAGGCACACCCCTAACAAGAGTCAGACACATTCACCAAAAAATTTAATATTCAGCTTGAGTGTATTAATCCTCCAATAGCACATGCACATCTTGAGTTGTCGTATCCTTATTTTGGTTCCTTAACTTTGAGGAGGAGCTTTTCAAATTCAGAGTGGGAGAAGAGGAAGCATCTCTCATCTTTCTGCTTGTTATATATATGATCAGTGTTATTAAAACCAGAATGGATAGCAGGCTGAATTAGGTACCAGAGGGTCTAGCAGTTTGGTTCCATATACTGCAGCGCCTGACCAAAAACCTGGCTAGTGGAAGGGCTGGCTTGCTTGCTTGGAGTAATATTTGCAAAAATGTATGGCAAATTGCCTCCTTGGAGCTTCGGGCTTGTTCGAGGACCAGGAAAATTTATCCTCCAGCTGATTCACACAAGCAGTTGTTATCTCACATTGTTTTATACTATATATATATTATATATATTATATATAAACAAATAGCTATTGCTAAATACATGGTATGAAGATTTGTAACACAAATTTGACCAGTTGGACCACCAATAAAATGGATTAACCATGAAAGAAAGCCCTGGTCAGTGTAATGCTCACTTTAATTTTGTTAATTATTTTTATGATGCTATCTTGTACATTAAACAGAAGATCAGTTTTACAAGCAGAAGTTTGGGGTGGAAAAAGATGTGTTGTCAAATTCTGTGTCATCAATATAGGTTCATTTTGAATTTTTGTGGATCCCCAATAGATAATTTTTTAACTATATCTTTCAAAAGGACCTGATGTAAATATGCACTGTCAGCAGCTATATTCCTGGGGTTTATCTGTTATAACTTACATGAACCCTGCATCTCTTCACATGCAAAATATAGGATCCATCATAAATATAGACCAAGGATGGATCTGCTTCCTGAAATAGAAAATTAAAAATATATGAAATTGAACTTCCCTCATTTACAACCTACTAAAGGAATCTTCATGGATTATTTAATTGAGAACATAATACAAATACAAAAATGATATTGGCTTTCATCTTTGTTCCCTTACATGTGAACTTTGTCCCCAGGATAGATATCTGGAGCTCGAGTTCTAACATTCTGTAAGTCATGCATCTGAACTAAAATATGGCTTCCTCAGGAAGGGCTTCAAGCTTTTCTATGCTATCATGCAAAAGCTGCCTTTTTTTAGAGTTTGGTTTGTTTAACAAAAAACTGACTTTTTAATATTTGGAGTTTGGTTCCAAGATGCCTATAACACATATGTATATGAGAGCTACTATGCTAATCCACTATCAGCTTCTCACCACCAACGGCTCTTTGCAATGCTATGTACATTCAACATTTTGGTTTGTTGACCAGCAGCAATGTTTTTGACCAGCCAATTCATTTTACAAGCTAATAGCAACATTTGACCATCCAATTGAAGAAGTTGTGCACCCTATTGCTAAACACACACACGCGCACACACACACACATGTTGGGATTCAACTGCTGGCTTTTGTATTTCATATTGAAACATTAATTTTAAATAATAACATGTATATATGTATATGTTTATATGTGCAAATGTACATACATACATACATACATACATACATATATATATATATATATATATATAAGAGAGAGAGAGAGAGAAAAGAGAGGAGATCAATTGACACTAGTGTAAGTGTAAAACACTTGTACCAAATCTTGCACAATTGATTTGGTCAGAATCCAATTGATGAGATTAATTATAGGTATAATTAATGTTTGGAAGATAGATAAAAATGGATAAATTGACACTATTGTAAATGTAAAGCACTTACTTGAAATCTTGCACATTTTATTTAGTTAAAGTCCAATGAATCTTGCACCTTTGATTAGTCAAAATCCAATGAATCAGATTAATTATAGTTGTAATTAATGTTTTGGAAGATAGCTGTAAGTAGTGTTCTTGGAAGACAGTTGTAATTAACATTTTGAAAGATAACTATAATTAATCTCATCCATTGAATTTTCACTAAATTAATGGTGTAAGATTTGGTATAAGTGTTTTACACTTATTCTTCCCATATACACATTGTTGGCTTTTGAAACGTTAATTTTTAAATAACAAAACTCAAAATAATCTACTGCTAATAATAGATGTAAACTCTTTTGGCCTTTTCAAGTTTCATTTCTAAATTCGAAATTGCCCCACCAAATAAAGCAACTTCACTTGCATATGTAAGAAGAAATTGATAATAACACAAAAAGATCAGACATTGCATTGATTATTTACATTGAAAATATATAAAATTACTGGAATCCTTCATTAATTAACCCCTATTTTCTTGTTTTCCCATCCCATACCACATGCATATTATCATCATCATGTTATCTTGGGTGGTCTTCCTCTGGTTCAGGATCATCATCTTCCTTGAGCTGAAGTTATTGTCATTCAACATTGTCGAGAATACAGGGTTCATAATATTATGATGGGCTGAAGTTATGTAATGTCATTGATACAGCAACCAATTGAACTTGACTGTCAAATGAGTATGAAAGCATGTGATCTAGAATGCCCATTTTGATTTTCACACTCCAAACCTACATGCCATGCTTCATTGAATATCTCTGTGGGGTTCCTTGGAGGCCTTCTGCAAATACTGTACTTGTGCTGATATAGAACTTGATATGGTGTTTATATCCTTTTTGATGAAGGTATGCAGCATTGACTGGATAATATTTATCCGATGCATAAGACAATAGTGAAATATGATGGCATTATATTCAACTAGATAACATTGAGGGGTGTTTTTTCTGATATCAACAAATTAATGCACTGAAGTCCAAATTAAAATCCCATAACACATCTGAAGGCTTCAAAAATCAGCTTCAGGAAAAGCTGGCTTCTCCAATAGGAAATAGAGCTTCTCTCCCCTTGAACCAAACGCCAAAAATAGGGTTTCTAGTGTCTGGTTTGAAGCCAGATTCTCCAGCTGGAGGCTGACATCCCTAGAATGCCTTCTGCAAAGTTAAGAAGTAGTGGATTAGGTTTAAGTTGGTTCATGGGTTCATTAAAGTCCTTTCATCATGAAACTGCTGCTTTAGCTGCAGACTCCTTTTCACAGTTCAATTCGTAATCTTAGTGGTGCCTTTTTAAGACAGCCATAACCTTGTGCATATTGAGCTCTCTCTCTTCCTCACATAACTTGAAGTAGTCATGTTTTATTTTCTTAACTCATAGACCTGAAATATGATAGTAGATAAGGTTTGCAGCTGCTATTTGTTGCACCTGAAACAACTTTTGCTACTTTTGTGTATAATTGAAACTCATGAAGAATGTTGACAATCTGTCTTCTTGTTATTTTTTATCTTTTATGCATCCAGAACATATATTAACTGGCTCATAAATGCTTGTTCTTCAGAATGCACTAGCTAATAATGCATTTTCATGTAATGCTTGCTTATCTCTTTTGTAACATTGTTGTGCTTAATTCTTTGATTACCACAGCTGCAATGCTTGCTCAAAAATCACTCGTTTCCCACGGTACAATGATCCTTAAAGGTAATAGTTTCTGTCTCTTTGGTGAGAAGTTTTTATTTGATTATTTTTTCACTTAAAGTTCTATGCAGCTTCTTGAAACAAGGAGGGGCGCTGTGGGGAGTGGGCCAATTGCTTTACATTGTATTGCCGAGCCTTTGGCTATGAATCTCGTTTAGTAAGCCCTCACTTGAATATGATTCTTATTGCAGGATTTGCTACTAAGACCTCCTTCAGTGCTATTATATCTTGAGTATAAAAATTTTAATCTTTTGGCTATAATTCCTCTCAAGAGTGTGTTGAATTTTATGGCTGGTAATGTAGTCTTTTATCAGAAATACTAGGAAATCTGGATTTTCTTTCATTGTGTACCCCTCCATAGTGATGGGCTTCACAATTTTCATTCCCTGTTATAACTTTAACCTGGCTGAGTGGTTGATGATAAAAATTAGACCTAAGCTGGGAATATTTGGATAGATTACTAAATATCATTAGGACAAAATCTTGTTGCTGAGCAGTTAAATAAATATTTCAATAATTAGGTTGAAAAAAATGGAGCTCAAGACGCCAACAGATAGTTGATACATGAAATTACAAATCTCTAATTGTTCATCTAAAATGATCCTAGATGAGCTATTTTAGTGTATGTTTGAAGTGATGCACAATAGCTTTTTCTTTTCTGGCAAAAAATATGCATATGAAGCTAGCTGACCAATGCTGTGCTCAACTGTCATGTGTAAGAAGTCAGTGAGGTGTAAGTTTTCACTTACGTTATCTTACATTATCTTCTTTTTTTAATTATTGCTGCCTGTCAAGTTTGTTTACTCCTGCCAGTCTGTTTGGTTACTGTGTGCGATTCTTTGAAACAATTTTCTGCAAAGCCATCAAATTCAATGGACAGTTTCTAGACTTTTCACAAGCATGCAAGCAACTAACTGAATTTCTCTGCACCATGTCAGTAAATGATAAGGGGGATTTATAATAACACAGAACTTGAGGTGGAGGAAATTTTATTTGTTGCCATTTCTCATTGTTTCAGAAATTGGATTTCACTGACCATGTTTGGACAGAGTGCTTCTCACCTATGCTGGGAAGGTAAACTTTATTTACCCACCAGTGGCTTTTGCATGTTTCCACATGTCATTGAGTCTTATTTTGAGGATAAAATACAGATGGATGCATCTTGATCCCTGTGAAGGAATATATGACAATCCATTATGTATGAGAAAGGGTAATCGACATAGTTTGGCTTTTTGCTATTGTCCGGATGCTTCAATTGTGGAATAATTTTTAAAATTTCATCTGTATTTTTTGAAAAATTTTTTTCATTGAAGCTGGAAAAAGAAATTGGATTACATAATTGCTATTGCAAGGATGGAGTGTTTGACGTCACTAAACGTTACACAAGAAATTGGCCAGGTAAGACTTTCAACTCGTGGACATGAATATTTTTCTCATTTTGCTTTCATGTGAATGGTAAAAATATTATGCAAGATGATATGTATTGACAGCATGTTCCACCTAACACCTACCACACTTTAGGTTCTGTCTCGGCGGAATATTGCACCAGAGCCCATTCTATCCTCCACTCTTTCCAAACTAAGAAGAGAATGCCGTCAGAAATTTACATCTCAACTTGTTGCTGAACTGGAGAAACGTGACAGGAATGAAGAAGAAGAACTTGAGAGAAAATTTTCTTTCACAGGATGATATTTCAGTCTCATACCTGGAAGACAAAGTGGTGACAAAGAATGGCGGATATCAAGGTCCGAATTTGGTCAAGATGAGCATTGCTCTTTAAGTAGTTCCTCTTGTCCAGTTCGTAAATGTATAGATGAGCATGTGACAAAGATCTATAACGCATTTTATCAGTTATTTCTCTGTTTGTGGAGAGGTCTTTCTCTAAACATAGGGCTGTTGAAGTGCTCCAGATTTCAGGTGTAGTTTGGTTGACCTCAAGAATTCCCTTTTAGAACCAGGCGAATCTCTGTGAATGCTGTTTCACATGGTGCACAATCTGATTTCCATCAGAGCTTCCTTCTTTTGATCAATTGCTTGATGCTCTTTCCTTGAAGAGTGAGTTGAATGATAAAGGAAGGATTGACATTTTTTATGGCTGCTGATCTGTTAAAACCTCCATGCATTACCTGTTATGTTTCACGCTCTGGATGATGTAATTCACAATATCAATATATGCAACAAACTGGATAAATACTCCCTCTCTTGGCCGCTTTTGAAGCTAAACAGAATATGTTCTGGTTTAGTACTAGCTAGCGGAGAGGAGCTTCCTTTTGGGATTGTAAGTAGCTTCTGGCACTTCATTCTATTAAATCTATATTTGGAATTATAATGCAAATCTTACGTGCTCTTGTATACGATGAACTTCTTTTCACATTTTATATGTTGGGAACTTCAGGTCAAATCTGCATTTGACGGTACTCGTTTGTCGAAGTGGGAAGAACCAAATGTGCAAAAGGTATTGTAAACCAAATAAACATTTCGTATCTGCTTATGCCATATATATGCAATGTATTGAAATAACAGGAAACTGAGCACAAATGAATAAGTGAAAATGTTAAATTTGGGGAAAAAAAATGCTATTCCACAGGATAAAGCAAACTATTATCCTCTTACATGTAGGCAGGAACTGACCATTAAAGGATGTTAGACGTGGAAACAGGAATGCTATTCTAAAGCATAGGCATGCTATTCCCTCTTGCATATATTTGGTTATAGGCGAAGTACAATATGATTGGAAGGCCTTTTGTTGTCCACATGTTGTATTGACCTTTGGTTTACCTTTCCCTTGCATGGATTTGATATTAGAATATATTCCAGAGATGATCCCTTGATTGTGTTTCATTAAAGATCCACAGCCTATGCCAACTTTAAGGTAGCAATGGATCAGGTCCATTTGTCTTATAGGAAAGCTGAACTTGCTCCAAAAATAATCGTTTAATAGGCTTATATATTTTCACCATAAACTATCAGGTTGTGCTGATTGTAGATGTCCTTGGGTAGAGGGCATAAGTAGGATAAACATGGAACTGTAATTAAGTAGGATGTTCCCTGTTGGGGTCCAACCATATATACCAACCTTTGAACCAAATGGCAGATGAAAACAACAAAAAGAAGAATGACCCTTCTTTGCATAATTTAAAGTTAATTATTTCCTTCCTACCAAACTACTAGACTTTTTTCTTTTACTATTTCTTATTTGTCAATTGGTAATTGGATTCAATCTGTAGGTTGTTGGATGATGTATAAAGTATTGGATGACCAGCAGTATGAGCTTGTAGCAAATGAGTTTAATGTCAGCCAACGATGCTCCAGAGAGAGACCCAAAGGATTGGTATATGTTCTTGAATACATTGTTTGTTTCCTAGTGTGCACAAGAAATTGTTAGGCTGTGATTACAAAGTATCAAAGGGAGCTCATTTTGGCCTGCATAGAAAGAGAACCCTGGGAAATTTTT